>BQKN01034107.1:0-16558 GCA_022839385.1 Asparagus kiusianus
TCAATTGAAATACTGAATTTCTTTTCCCTTTCGCAAATGAACTTCAGTGAAAGAGATTGCATTGGTATTTTAAGCCTTTCCGCCACTCGATATCTCAAGCTGATCATTTCTGTATTCTCTTTGATAACGACGAATACACCGTCACCACCTTTGTTGCTTTTTACCTTCGTTACCACGCATAGAAGAGATCCATCCGCCATTTTATTACAGGGAGTAGTTGAAGAATCGAAGAGACTTTTTTTGAGGAGAATTAAGTTGGGGAATGGAAACAAATCAGCGATTTTAGCTTGAAGGAGAATATAGCTGGTGATAATTTTGGAGGGAAATGGGAATTTCTCCCCCAAAAATTCATTCTAATCACCATTTAATGCCTACAGTCGAAACGATGGGTTTCCGTCGTGAGAGGGCGACGAACACAGGCTGGGAAGGGTATTTTGGGCATTTCGAGAGGGGTTTAAACGGAGTTAGGCCTGAGGATTCGTTTTGGGGGCTGGAAGAAAGTCGGGGGTGGTTTTGGGGGTAAAGAGCACGTTGAAAAAGTCTGGGGGGGGGGGGGGGGGGGGCGGAGCACTTTTTGGGTTGTTTTGGGGACTGGAAGCAATTTTCCCAAATAAAAAATACTACATAATAGAGAGACCTCTCAACACTGGGCCCCACTAAGAGATAAAACCCTAGGTAGCCCAAAAAGCCCAACCCAACCCAACCCAACTCCCGACCCCTCCTCTATTTCGTCTTCCCCTCCCCTGCCCTGCCCTGCCATGGAAACTTAGCCCCGCTTCTTCCCATAATGCCCCTCCTCCCCCGCCGCCTCCCCCATCTCCGCTTCAGCATCATGGGCACTGTCAAGTGCTCCTCCGGCGGAACCCTAGCCCCAATTCCCCGGCAACTCCTCTGCCCACGACACCTATCGACAAATTTGCGAAAACCCCGCTCTAGAACCGTTCTATTTGCGCTCAGGTCCAATGGAGTCCGCTCCCCTCGTCAGCTCTCGCTTACGACTACTAGTAGAGATGGTATTGACCTTAAAGTTGCAACCTTTTTTGCCTTTTGTTATCATGTAAGATATTTCTATTAAGTTATCTAATTAGCTTAAGCTTGTAAAATGTCTGGTATCAAGTGTTATTGAGTTTATTAATACTAGTTTTTTTCCCTTCTTTTATTTTTGAAGGTTATATTTCAGAAGCACGTCATTTTAAACTTTCTGAGTTACTTGTTTCCCATTATATTTAGTTGCTTGTATCTAGGACTTCAGAAGATCTATTTTTCTAAAAAAGTTTGTATGCATAATCAGATTTGGTGAAGCTCACCAAGATGAAATGCAATACTTATTCTTTGTGTTTCGCAAAATTTTGTGAAGTTCATCTTGCAGCACTGGATGCTGAAGTGGATATTGACAAGCGACTCAAACTCCTGCGAGAAAAGCTGGAGGAACTTGGTTTCGAACATGAGGATTGCAAGCCTGGACAATATTACCATAAGACATGCCCGAAGGTACTCCTTTACCGTTCTAATTTCTCTTTCAACCACTTGCACTATTATCAGGTCATACGCTCAATGTCTCTAGCTTAGTAGGCTATTTGCTCTGATAGGCAAACTAGTTTTTGGGTATTCAGGCTTCAAGCATCCCATTCTGTTATCGGTCATTATAAAGTCCTGCCTTTTGATGTTTCTTAGTGAAACTTAAACAAATTGATGTACTAAGAGGAGATTTTCACACATATCTGCTCTTCCATCTTCTTAAATGCCAATGACACTGAGTATCTCCCCCCCTGACAGCTGCATATGTCGAATAATATGTAGGAGTGTTAAAATATAATCAGATTAATTAATGACATGTAACACCATTCGTTGGCAGGGGTTAAGATGCCTACCAGTGTCACGACCCCAATTTCCGAACCTCAAAGGAATATTAGAGCCGGACTAAACCTGTGAAAAGTCCTCCAAAATATACATTCATTAAAAGAGCACTAAAACAAATCTCTTCATTGAACTAAAACCAACAACAAATATTCTCTATAATCCCAAAAATCAAACTAAGCCAATTAACTTGATAAAAATAAATATTCCTCAACTCCAAAAAATCTCAACCTAAAGAAAGAATCTCATTATTACAAACTCTCAATTCATCAACTAAACATTAAAGACTTTATTTAACCTTCGCCTAGAAGACAATAACAATCTCGAATTATTCTTTGCTTCGTTCTAAGAATTTGACAAATCCTCAATTCCACCTAATCCCGAGTCTCTGAAAAGAATGAAAACAACACAATGAGTTCACAACTCAATAAGTGGATAAATTTATACATTAGACACTGGTTTTGCAAAACTAATATAAATTGACTTGATAAGCGAAATACTAAAATAATAAAATCTATAATGCAACACCTTTAAAATAAATACATGCAATGGAAATAAGCAGGTCACGTCTCAATGCGGTCAACACTTCGATACTCCGGTTGACTTGGCAAACCCACTATTATAAAGCCCGTGGTAGGGACGATGAGACCCAAACTTGGGCTCTTAGCGCTAAAATAGAAACCTCATAGAGGCACATTGAGCCCTGTGTTAATAACTTGCTTATATCCGACATATACCAGTATATTGACTTGAGATGCATATGTTTAAAAAGAAAAATGAACAAAGTTCATATAGCCAAGTATGTTATACAAAATTACCAAAGGCCAACCAATAGTGAAATAAATCAATTGCATATGCATCTCAACCTACTACCATATGAAAATACATAACAATTGACAAAGAAAATAAGCATAACCTTATACTAAATATCCATGAGCATCACAAAAATCAAACTAGTCAACAAATGATATACCAGTAAATCATACGAAGGATAAAATCCATCAGGAAACAAATCCACATATACTTACTATCATTTTGTAGGAAAAATACACAATGCACAATGCATAAATTTACCACTTACATCAAGTCCGAAAGCTATCAAAATACTAGTCACGACGCCTCCTCGAAGCCACTTGAAACTCCTAAAGAGTAGATATAGTAAACATTAATACAACTATACTGAATAATATAACATATATTAAGCTACATCCTATAAAACCATATTATATACTACTACTTTAGTACACTAGATGTTTCTTAGCTTTCCTCCTACAGAATAACAAATGCAATGACATAGAAATATGTACATGCAGGCTATCATAGTTACTAATTTATTATTATTATTATTATTTTAATATAAAGGAGGTGACCAAGGGATGCACTAGGCTCAAGACTTGTCCGTGGCCATGAGAACAAGGGCAGCTACCTAGTGTCAACATCATATATAACAAGATCTAAAAAAAATACTCATAAAAAAATCGGTTGCATAGCAGTCATCCAAAAAGAACAATACCTATTATATTTGTGTAAACAATCACCACTTATCCTCCTTCAATGCAGATCCTTTTCTTTTATTTCTGTGTGTGCGGCAGAAACGGACAGGAGGAAGAAGAGAGAGAAGCCTAGGGTTTTTTTTTTTGTGCGGCTAAACAGATGACGGAAAACAAGTAGGGTTTTGGGTATTGGGTTTGGGTATTTATAAAGGTCCCTTTTTGCTATTATAACCCTCTAACTAATTTTACATAAAAGCCCATATACTTTTCCTTATATGTATCTATCTTAAAACTTAGAATTATTACAACCAGCGAAACACCTTCCAAACACACAAAAGATAATAGGCAAGCAGTAAGGGTGTTGGGTTCAAGGATAGATTTACCTTCTCTGGAAATATTCATGTACACCTTGCTATTTTGTGGTGAGCTCGGGGCAAATATTTTCACCTATTGGGAATTTAAACTGTATCTCTACAATGCTAACCCTATGTCCTATGATAACTACACCTTAGTCCTTGCAACTAGACAAATGCCTAGAATAATAAAAGGGAGACATGCATGTATCTTGTACTTGGGCCAAATTGCATAACTGCTACTCCAAGATGAATAATGCGAATCGTCCCGTTGTGCAACGAGATCAAGTAATCATGCTTGTGACTTGTATAGGTTAGCATTCTTGATGCACACTGACACAAACAGATAGATATATGTTTCTGTGCATTAATGACTTCTGAAACTAAGGTAGTTGCCCGTATTCTCCTACACGTGTATGCAATTGAGCCCATTCCCTTCAGTGATACTTTTGCCATTACGTTGTTCATATGCTCATTTGATTATGGTGGTATGGCAGTGTAAAGGAGGCGAGTCAAAGGAGAAAAGCTTTTCCATTTTCATCCGAGAAGATGGGTGAGTCTGGTTTTAGCTCGCAAGGATTATCGTCATTTTAAAACAATCGTACAATGATGTAAATCATTTTGATGATGTAGAAGGGGAGCAATGTGGAGATGCTTCAGAGGAAAATGTGGTTGGAGTGGTTGTATACAGGTATCTTGGATTTAGATTTTAGACATGCATTTTGGATGCAATAGTTACTATCAACTAGAAGCATTGAGTTGTTTTGCACTTTGCCAATACGTATCATATATTTTGAGAGTGCTCAGGATGGCAAGATGCTCAATGTTGGCTCAAGTCAAACATTGAAAAGTAAGGGATACAGAGTACTCACAGAAGAGGACCTCCAGCTAGAGCCGCTGAGTGAAGAGGTAGTCATAGTTTTTACTTTTTTGCATATCATTTATCCAGTTTATTGCTCAAGAAAATACAGATGGGCATTGTGCTTTAGTTGACTATTCTCACTATGTCTTTTTATTCTCTTTAAAGCTTATGTATGTGTACAGAACTAAAGATGTCCTGGTTATCTTGTGATATCATTTTAAAACTGGCCTGATCGTAATGCAGAAAGGTGATGAGAGTAAAGCTCCTATAAACTTAAGTGGATAGGAGTCCTTTGTCCAACAACTTTTTTATCCATTGATTTTGTATTCAGTTTTGTGCTAGCATGTCATACAAATCAAGGTGCAAATATCAAAGATAGCCTTGATGTGTAGCACAAATCTGAAAGCATAATGAAGGGATAAAAAAGTTGGTGGACAGGTGCTCATATCCACTTAAGTTTTCTATAGGTGATTGACATGGGTAGTCACTGAAAGCCAGTTGTTGACTATAGCCCAACAGTTTTCCTTCTGTTTATTAGAAGAAAAAATGGAGCTAAACGTACGAGCATCAGACTACAGTACTTGTGCTACTACTAGTTCATACAGTTCATTACTCAGTTTGTTATTGATTCTTTCTATCTTAATTTTCTTCAGGTCCTTGCATATTTAAAGGAGAGAATGATATCAGCTGAAACACTTCGAAGAAATGGTGTCATGCAACGTCGCTGGCACAATCAGGTTATTCTTTTGTTTCTTTTTTTAACAATAGTGTTGGAGAACTTGTATATATCAATACCAACAGTATCTGACAGCACAATTGCATCTACAGACAGTTATTGCTTTTCCTTACAGAAGGAATGGAACACTTGTCAGCTGCAAGTACCGGGGCAGTGACAAAAAGTTCTGGCAGGTATATGCTGCATTGATTCCTATAGATTTACAAACAAATTTATTTAATGCGAGTTCGTATTCTGTTGCTATTTGTTATTTATATTTTGCCTTATGACTTTTTACATTATGTTTTATTTTTGTCAGGAATCTGACACGGAAAGGATATTTTATGGGCTTGATGACATAAGAAATGCTACTGATATCATCATAGTAATATTCCATCCATCCATTTTAAAGTGTATCATGTTGTTGGTTTACATGCTATAGTGCTACAATTCTTTTTTCCTTTGATGCTTATGTGTTAGTATATAGGTGGAAGGTGAAATGGATAAGCTTGCCATGGAAGAAGCTGGATACCGTAATTGTGTTAGTGTTCCTGATGGAGCACCTGGAAAGGTCTCCAAAGATGTACCAGATCAAGACAAGGTTCAAGATGATATTCTAGTCCATTTTGTGTTTGAAGCAAATTTTCGTTATTGTTTTGAGGCTTATTAACTTCCTATAATATGTCCTGTCTTTTTTTAGTTTTACGCTTGTTCCATTAATTATAATCTTATCACCTCCTCTAATTGGTGTATTTAGTAGCCTCTGATGCACATGGCCAAAGCATCTCATTCTCTCATTTAGGCATGGTTTGGTAGGGGGTATGAAGAGGGAAGGTGAGGTGAGGGGAGGTGCAAGGAAGTATATACATCTTGTGCTTCTTGTTTGTAGGAGGGGAGGAGAGAGAACACACATCACTTTGTAGTTCATTCTCTCTCTCTCTTCTTGAATCCCTCCAATTTGGAAGGATTCTTCTCCCTCTTCATTTCTAGTTGATTTTAAGTTGTCCCCTACTTTACCTCACCTCACCTCGCTCTACCTTCCCTTCTAAAAATCCTCTACAAAGGGCACTTTAGTTTTTTGTCCCACCCTCTTTAACTTTCTTGTACTTTTGACTTTCCTGCCTTCATTATGTAGGGATTTTAAAGATACCGGCAACCTGCTCCAATGGTTCCACAAACTTCTAGTTTAGAAACCCTTCATAAAAATATCATGACTATTTATGAAGTTGCAGCCTGGGGGCAGCCTCATACTGACAGAGACTGCAATCTGAAAGGATAATTTGATAGAAGGAAGGGGTTCCAGTCATGCAATCTTCTTTTCCTAGTGGCTAATGGTATCAAATTAGACCAGAGCTCTAGACTGGAATTTCTATGTTTGTTACAAGTTGACATAAGCTCGCACTGATAAATCAACAGTATAATTTGAGATCACTTCTGATTGTGTGGTGGTAATGGTGAAAATGAGCATCAGTATGGGTCTGTTGATGTTACTCCACCCTTTTTATCTTGTTGGTGCGCTGAAACCTGAGTTCTGACTGTTCATGCTCGTAATCTTTTTTCTGAAAATTTAATTATTCTATTTTGGCATTTTCTTCTCTTTTCCTCAGCTTGGATATCTTATTATTTTACAATTTTGTTTTGCTATTAAGCCTTGTGTTAATTGCTAAGTTGCTAACATTTCCTGAAATTCTCTGTAAAGCTAGGACACAAAGTTTCAGTATTTATGGAACTGCAAAGAGTATCTAAACAAGGTAATCATCCGCGATCAAATTAGTGTCACAAATTGTTCTCACTGCACCTGATGATATTTTGTTTAGTTATTAGCTGAATCAGTGATACATTGGATACTGTCAGGCATCTCGTATAATTCTAGCAACGGATGCTGATGCCCCTGGACAAGCTTTAGCGGAAGAACTAGCAAGACGCCTTGGTAAAGAAAGGTCCTCTACTTTATTTATTCATCTCGTGTGATTGTCTCTGAGACGTGCTCCTCAATCCTTATTTGCTAAACTAATGAACTTCTGCATTTATTTAAAACCCAAACAGATGCTGGAGGGTCACTTGGCCAACAAAAACTGGTACTGGAGTTTGCAAGGATGCAAATGAGGTATTATCATGTATTTACTTCGCCTGTTTCTTTCGAAGGTCTAAATGTGGACAATGTTGAAAGCATGCTCAATCTGTGATCCTATGTTGTTCATTTTCCTGTATTATGATGCTGAGGATGGCAACTAGTCGAGCTTGGTTGGTTAAAATTCTGAACAGACTGATATATGTGTGAATTGCATTAGATCTGTTTTTTATATGGGTTGGGTAATTCTACCTGAAGACAACCGGCCCAAATATAGGTAACTGAAATTGACCTGCATATAATTGGTCTATTCTACAGTGCTGCTCCAAACTGACAAAGCCAGCTTTTATGTAGATCACAAAGTAATAATTCTTTTTTAGAAATTAACTTGATCAAGCAGCTCATGAGAGTCCCACACTAGCCATTCCCCATGTGCAGCCAACTTTTTTTTTGTTTGTATTTCAGTCAGCTTTGTTTCAGATAAAAATTGATGAATTTATCTACAAAGGTAAAGTTTTACGTAGAGAAAAAACTGCATTCAGTGCCACATCTCATGCACCAACATTCACTAACCATGTTGACAAAAATGACTTGTGTATACTGTATACAAACAAGTCATAACAAAATATTGGCCTAGAATTGTGTTAATTCAGGTCGAAAGGTTCACAGCATTAGACTTGGAATGCATCTGTTTGTTAAATGGGTGGTCATCCCTCTATGACTTGATCCTACTAAGGCCAATCGAAGACCAACTATTTCAGGTTGGGGTTGAGTGTTGGTCCAAGTTGCCGGCCTAATTGTGGCTGGTGAAACCCGTTAACTTTCTGAGTGCTGGTTGATAACCTGTTTAGTGCTGCAATGCTGTCGATGGCTGAGAATTAAATAGACGGGACAGATAGTTTGCTTTTTCTTTATCTAGCTAACTTTATAATACTGGTTGCTTGTTTATAGATCCTGAGAAATGTGGTTCTTCTTGGTTGGCTTTTTTTGCTTGGGAAATGTAGGTCATTCCCAATAGGAAATCTCTTCACTTAGACACTTTTGCAGTCTGACAGACACTTTCAGTAATCAAGAGGAATTTAATCTGGATGCAGCGGAAGCGCTTTTTGTAGTTTTCACTTAAACTAACATATTGATAGACATATTTGTTGAACACTAAACGTACGATTCTTAGGGAGGTCCTAGGCTGAGATTACCAATCATTTACGTTTTTCTTGCACTTTGGGAAGCCAATATTAAGCATTGCTTAGTTTTAAAAGCACATTGCTCCAGTAATTATGAGATTTGCTTGACTTACTGTGTTAATCCAACTATCCTTTCTTGTTTTTCATCTCAGGTGCTTATGTATAAAGGAGCAGGTGCGCTGAGGGAAGTTATTGAGAATGCTGAGTTGTATCCCATACGAGGCCTCTTTAACTTCAGCAGTTTCTTCCATGACATCGATGACTATTACTATTGCAGAAATGGCTATGAGCGTGGTGTTTCCACTGGTTGGAGAGCTTTGAATGACTTGTACAATGTAAGGATGTCTTAGATTGAGTTGTTAACTGCCTTCTTTTGATGAGGAATAACAGTGGGTGCATTCTAGTCCCTTATTTTTATGAATGATCCAACAATGCTAGTTAGTCATACCCCTACTAGCGCACCAGCCTTCTAGCTAGTTAGTGATGCCCCTACTTATGCACCAGCCTTCCAGAACTTATGGAAACTCCTTGTTTGTACATCTTTATCTCGGAGTTCAATGCATCTCCGGAGGGTATAAAACAGTTTTGTTTCCTTTTTATCAAATCTTTTTGTGGAGTTCCTGTGCTCTATGTGGAACATGTTTGGTGAGAAAAGCTTAAACATTGTTCTTGATGATAATGGAGAAGAAGCAACAAGATGATGCTAACCTCGAGGTCATGTTTAAATCAATTTTCTTCTTGGATGTTATGCAAGTTTTACCACTATTGTTCTGAATGGTTTTATTTTTTTATTATTAATTTTTTTATTTTGTTTTGGAAAGGAGGGGGGGGGGGGGGTCAGCAAATTTGAGATTTTATGAGAGTTGGTATGGTATTTTTCATGTTACATTTGATGGCTTTGCCTGATCCTTTCCTTTGATCTGGTTCAGCTACTTAGTTGTTAGGTCAAATTCAGTTCATTGTTTAGTTCACACCAAACACAAATCTTGATTTGTCACATAATTGTTTTGACCCAACTATGAGAATAATCTGCGATAGATCTCTCATGTCTGGGTTACTTGTAACCTAGCTTACACTTCCCAAGATTGGCATGTTGCTTACTGTTAATTTGCCAAAGCTTATTGTGAACCTGTCAACTCCAGCCTTTTGGAGTGAGCTAGAAGCATTTAGTCAATCACATATAGCATTTTTTGTGCATGCATGCATGCTGCTGGGCGGACTTGTATCTTGGATTTTTAATGTTGAAACTGTCTTGGACAGGTTGTGCCTGGAGAGTTAACTGTGATAACAGGTGTGCCAAATTCGGGCAAAAGTGAGTGGATTGATGCATTGTTGTGCAATATCAATAAAAGTGAAGGATGGTCCTTTGCCCTCTGCTCGATGGAAAACAAGGCAAGTTACTTGCTGAATTGAACTTTTATCTCCTTATCTGCTGACTTCGGTCTACTTATACTTTAAACTGTCTAAATAGTTCCGTTTTTACTCACCTTTAGGTTCGGGAGCATGCAAGGAAGCTTTTGGAGAAATACATTGGGAAACCATTCTTCGATGCTAGGTAATTTGATCTTGTGCGGTTTTGTTTTGATCACAACCATAATGTCTCATTTTACACCTAAAATGCATGCTATGCAACCAATAATAAAATCTTTCAGTGATAAGAAGTTCCTTAAGTTGCTCTTGTGTATTGCTGCGTTTTTTCCAGCTATGGAGGATCAGCTGAACGCATGACTGAAACTGAGTTAATACAAGGGAAAGAATGGCTGAACAGAACTTTTCATCTCATTCGGTGAGTTTGGATGCTAGTACATTTTTATTTTCCTCTATTGCTGACTATTATAACATCTGAATTTCACCCTATAAAAAATCAAACTTTTCCTAGATCTAAGCCCAGATTTTCAAACGAACCACTCACGGAAATAAATCAAGTGTTTGATGAAGTTATAGTTTCGAAGAATCCCCGGAACTATGGCTTGTATTTTAATCCATCTTTCAGAATTGCATAATATTAATTTACATAGTCTAGCATCATTCACAGTGTTGTCAGAATGGTTGTAATGTTGCATGATCCTGGTAGTTGTGTGGCCCAGACAGAACTTTCTTTCTTTTGTCTCTTTGCAATCAAGCTGTAAAGAACATAGGCACTGTGTAGACTTCTATTATAATCCATTGAGGCTGCTCCTGTGGCAAAAGCTTTTCTTTCTATATATCCAATATAAGCCCATTGGTTTCTGGAACAGGTGTGAGGATGACTGTTTGCCTTCTGTTAACTGGGTCCTTAATCTTGCCAAAGCTGCAGTTCTAAGATATGGAGTCCGTGGACTTGTGATCGATCCGTACAATGAACTGGATCACCAGCGGCCTCCAAATCAGTGAGACTTCTACTTCTGCATTTTATAAATTAGTCAACAATGCGATGTTACATATTACTATAAGTTAACGCAAGGATCGGCATGTAGTCCATAGATCTTCGCATCTGTTATGAATGATTTTACTGAGATTATTTATGATGATATCCATGGTCAGTGTCAGTTACTAGTGATTTAGTATTAATTGGTGAGATTAGGAGCGGCATGAAGAAGTTTTAGAATCTAAAGGAATTAGAATTAACATAAATGAAATACAAGAAAACTGTGAGGAAAAAAAGAAAAGAGTGTAGAAATGCAATATTTTGACGGCGTTAGTCTTTTATCTTCTTTAGATTTCCTAGAGAGATGCACTTCTTTTGGATGGTAGTATGGTTCAATGAGTTAAAATTGCGGCAAGCTTGCTCATAATTAAGCACAAAACTATTGTTCTGATATGCTTGCCTTCTATCCTACAGGACAGAGACTGAGTATGTGAGTCAGATGCTAACTAAGATCAAACGTTTTGCTCAACATCATTCATGTCATGTATGGTTCGTTGCGCATCCGAGACAGGTAATCCATTTAATTGCTGGTAGTTCCAAATGTTAGAACATGCGTGTGATTTATACTCTTCTGACTAAATTTTTTTTCCAAAGCTTCAACAATGGGGAGGTGGCGCACCAAATCTGTATGATATTAGTGGAAGTGCACATTTTATCAATAAATGTGATAATGGTATTGTCATTCATCGGAACCGGGATGAAAAAGCTGGGCCTCTTGACCGTGTTCAGGTTCGCCTCAGTTTGCAGCATAGAGAGCTTTGCAAGTTTCCATTACCTTATGCTCACTAATAATTATCTACTGATAGGTTTGTGTACGCAAGGTACGAAATAAGGTAATAGGGAATATTGGAGACGCTTTCTTATCATATGACCGGTGAGTTTTCTTGTCCCTTGTTTTATTGTTTCTTTATCTAGCCTTGATATGCAAAACTAATTTACATAATACTTCCTGTCTTCTATAGAGCAGTGGCATTTCTGTGTATGTGTCCTCAAATTGGTCTCACCTATGAATAATTAGGTCAGAGAACTGCGTAGAAGTGTTTTATTTTCTCTTGCTTAACTTGCTGGTTGCTTAATCTGCTGATTATTGTTCATCAGTGATGAACTTTTAGCCCTACGTAATTGACAAGAGACAAGGTATCAGTTCTCCAGACGAAATGGAGAGATGACAAGTGAAGATGACTAAATTTGTCCTAGAAACTTTTTGCATTCATCTTTCGCAGGCATTGACTATTGACACATCTTGACTGTTGTTTCCTGGACCCCAAAAAAAAAGTTTTGCATTTTCTATTTTCTTGGAGTTTCTATGGCACCCTAGTACAATACACATTTTGCTCCCTGGAACTTTATCTTAATCTTGTGCTTTTTTTCACAATAACACCAGAGGCTTACTACAAACTCAACAATCATGGTTTTGTGCAGGATTACCGGGAAGTTTATGGATTTAGACGATGATGCCCGAAGTAAGTAGATTTAGCACAATACTTAAAAAAAAAGTCCATGTCGGATATGTTCGTGATAGAGCCACCTAACGGTATACAGTACGATAAAAAAAGAACAGGATCTTTAAGGATGTATCTTCAGAGCTTGCTGTGTACTTAAGATTGCAGCAGTTGTACATCCAGTTTGAGTGTGTAGTGGTCGGTGTCACCAACCACTTGTATGCTCATCGGTATGAAACAAATGTTAATATTATTTTTTTCGAGATTCTTTTTTGTTACTCAATTTTACATGAGTTCCATTGTTAGTGCTGTGTATGGGATAGTTTCTCCGTCATTCTCGGTTTCACTTTGAAAGTTGTAAATTTAGTAGTACTATTGTTCGAAACTATGGCAAGGAAACGAATATTTCTAATAAATGATGCGGAGTTGTGAGGAAACGAACGGTTAAAAATAGACATGTGAGGTCTATCTACTTCGATGCAAGTAACAAGAAAGATTTTGACTACTTGTGAAGCCTGTCTACTAGATGAGCTATCATCTCGTGCTTTTATTTCATTTCGTTTGTCATCTTGTTTTCCACCAAACAGCTGAAAATGTAAGGTCTATTTGTCGTCGGAGAAAAAATAATATACCAATATGTCTCCGACTAAAAATATGTACCAAGCTGTCACTAACATGGCTGTCATCCCATCTCCTCCTAGTGTCTCACAATCTGTCTCACAATATGTCGCCGATTAAAAATATGTGCCAAACTGTCTCACAATCCACTGTATCCTCTATATGTCCGGTTGTCATCCCATCTCCTCCAAGTGTCACCTCTCTAGAAGCCTCGATGGATACAATGCTCTCTGGAGTTGGTGGAGTCACATCATCCTTCACCTGCTGCGATATCTCTCGAATCTGATCTTCCTCCGCTTGCTGAGGAATTTGATTCTTCATCATGTACGTCTCGTCAAATGTGACATCCCTGCTAATAACTATCTTCTTGTCATGTGGATCCTATAATTTGAAGCAACTCCATCAATAAATCTCACAAAGACTCTTTTTTTTGCCATCGGATTTAGTTTACCATCACTAACATGGTAATAAGCAGGACACTCAAATATCCGAAGCGACTCATAGTCACTAGCTACCATACCAGACCAACGCTCCAATGGAGTCTTCCTCTGTATCGCAGTGCACGACAACTTATTCGCAAGATGACTCGCATAAACCAACGCCTCGGCCCAAAAGGATCTAGGCAATCTACTCTGTGTCATCATACATCGCACCTTCTCCAGCAAGGTGCGGTTTAATCTCTCAGTCACCCCGTTCTGTTGCGGTGTCTCTCGAACTATGAAGTGTCGCCTAATGTCGTGATCCCGGCAAAACTACAGAAACAGATCACTCTTATACTCTCCACCGTTATTACTTTTCTACCTGTCTGCAGCTCCATTTTTTTCTTCCACTCCACAAATATATCCAGGACCCGATGTTTATGCTTCATAGGGTATACCCAATTCCTCCTGGAATAATCATTAATGAAAGTGACAAAATAATTGGCCCCACCAAGTGATGTGTTCTTGGAAGGACCCCAAACATCTGTGTGAATATAATCCAATGTACATCGGGTGTTATGAACAGCGGTGCAAAACTTCATTCTAGTCTTCTTCCCAAGTACACAATGCTCACACAGCTTCATCTTGCAGGTTTTAGCACCTTTCAATAGCCCTGTTTTGTCAATGACTGTAGGGACTTATCACCTGTGTGTCCTAATCTCATGTGCAATAATGTGATAGTGTCCTCCTCTATAGTGATAGAAGCTGTCAGACCCTCTGTAACTGTCTTGTCCTTCAAGTAGTATAGAAAGTTTTCACTGACTCCTCGCATCACCACCATAGAACCCTTCGTGACATTCGCTGTAGCATCCTCTAAGGTCACCCGATATCCAGCTACCTCCAAAGTACCAAGAGAAATGATGCTCTTCATCAACTGCGGCACAAACCTCATTTCTTTCAACTCTCTCACCACACCGTCATGCATTCTAATCTAGACTGAACCAATACCACCAATAGGGCATACGCGATCATTTCCCATAAGCACGATATCCCCTCTTTCCAGCTTCTCAAAGCTAGAGAACCAATCCCTCTTAGGACAAATATGATATGTGGCTCCTGAATCCAACATCCACTCCGTGGAGTCAGCATAGCAAACCGACGGTAGTGCAGAGCACGAATAGCCCGAAGAATCTGACTCTGAATGTTCATCAATAGCTTTTGCAACATTCACTTCTGAAGCTTGTACAACTTTCCCCTTGTTTTTCCCGATTTTTTCCTTCCATCTTGGACAGTCAATCTTCCAATGTCTTTCTTCTTTACAATACAAATATTGGTTTCTACCAATACTTTTATAGGCACTCCTATTCTTTGACTTTGAGCGGTTGAACTGGCGACGATTTGGATCACGGCCTCAAACTGCTAGTGCATCTCTCGATGTCTTTTCGGAGGGTTCACCATCACTCTTCGTCAACTCATAATTCACCAAAGCTGAGGTCACCTCCTTATAGCTAACCGTAGTTCTTTCATTGATCATAGTGAGAACGAACGTACCATAATCATTCTCAGGCAACGAACATAAGAGTAACACCGGCTTGTCTTCATCCTCAATCATGATATCCACATTGGCCATTTCTGAAAGTAGCTTCGTAAAGTTATTGACGTGCTCCCTGATGGAAACTCTCCTCTTCATCTTGAACTGATAAAACATCTTCTTCAAGTGAAGCCGATTCTCAATGCTCTTCGTAAGATACTTCTCATTGAGTGTTTCCCACATTCTCTTTGCCGACGTCTCATTCATAACGTCATAAATAAGATCCAGCGTCAAGGATGACCAAATAACTCCACAAGCTCTACTATTTATTTTCTTCCAAACATTATCCTCCGTGTCTTCGGGTTTCTCTTGTAACTCAAGAGTCTCCTCCAAATTCTGTGCATCCAATGCGTCCATTACCCGACACCTTCACAATCTGAAATTAATTTTGCCATCGAACTTCGGAACATCAATCTTCGTGTTATTGATGCTCAGACTCTGTATCGCTTTCGTAAGAGACGAACCTGATGTGCTTGCTTGTCCCATGTTGTTGATCTAACTCTTCAGATAGGAATTCTTCACCGAATCCTTTGAACAAGCTCCAAGCCTAACTTGTAGCTCTGATATCACTTGTTGTGCGCGGCAGAAGTCTCAAGGCAACACGAACAAGAACAAGAGATAAATCACAACTTTAAGCCAAACACACAATCATAGCAAGACAACGAATTTAACATGGTTCAACAAGTTGCCTATGTCTACGGGGCAAGGAGGGGGAGTTCTTACTATTAGAAATCAAGAGAATACAAATAGAGTTACAAATCTCACCGATTAAACCCTAAAACCAAGCTCTAGATCCCTCACAAATCTCTCACAATTGGATGCATCAATCCTCACTCAAAGACTGCTCAAAAACATCATTACTTAACCCTAATTAATCAGGATTAGATACTAATTCAAAACGAAACGGGTTGAAAACCCAAAGCCCAGCCCAAAAACAACGCGGGTCGACCGCGGTGGTCGACCGAACCAAAACCCGAGAGTAGAATTCATTACCGTCATGGCGCGGTCGACCACGACGGTCAACCGAATCTCCTCGCGGTCGACCGTGACGGTCGACCGAACTGATTCATGAGAGTTAAATCCATTACAGGCTCCTCACGGTCGATCGTGGCGGTCGACCGCCTTCTGATCCAGCTCCTCCTGAGCTCTTGTGCATGTTCGTGGTCGACCGCCACTGACTCGCGATCGACCGCCAGTCTGCCTGGCTGCTTCCTGCGGATTTTCTGAACTTTTCTCGCCACTTCTTCACTTACATTATCCTTCACATGAAAATCTCACTCCTAATTCAATCCCTGAGCATTTGTACGTTATATATGGTATCCTATTTGTTCACGTAATGCAAATTATATACATAATCCTCAGCGTGTGCAAGCAAACTGATTACGTGATCAAAATGGAAGTATACTCCAAGTTCAGCATGCATGCAAAATCTCTCATCTTATATATATATAAAGGCCGTTAACCTCCGTGGTTTCTCACATCAGTCGACCTCCTCCTAGCTACATTACGAGCAAACAAACAATTGATCCTCGTATATATATATATA
>BQKN01034108.1:0-32561 GCA_022839385.1 Asparagus kiusianus
TATGTCTGGAAAATCAACATTCAGGAATGGTTATGAACATTTTTTTTGCTGGAATCATTTAGATGGTTAGGTGTTTATAGCAGTAAGATGACTGCATGTACCATACAGACCAGGATAGGGCATAAATGACCATAACAAGATAGGGTATAAATTATTTATGCTTGCATTATTTCCACTTACTGAACTGTCTCTGTTTGCTAGTGCTGAACATTATTTTTTGTGATGAAAAATCATTTAGATGGTTATGTATTGATAGCAGTAAGATCATTTATGTGCTGGAAATTCAACCCCCAAAATGTGCTATATTCATATGTGCAGAAATTAACATACAAACCAGTTACACAAATGATAGAGCTAGACATCTTTATGTAGCATACAGTCCAGTTACACATATTTCTGTATTTTCTCATTGAAGAATAACCTTGTAACTGTGAAATATCTCAGTTTGCTAGAGCTAAACATTATTTTTTGTGATGAAATTATTTAGATGGTTGTGTATTGATAGCAGTAAGATCATTTATGTGCTGGAAATTCAACCCCAAATATGTGCTATATTCATATGTGTAGAAAGTAGCATACAGTGAACTCCATTTTTTAACTGGACATACCAATAAACTTACAAATGCAACTGAATCTTTGATCTTGCATTGTTTACATAGCATTGTCCAGCAATTATCTTAATTTTTTAACTGGACATTGTTTACATAGAATTGTCTAGTAAACTATTGACTTTGATTACACCTACTGCAAAAGATTGGGAGGTATTGATAAAGGTATTATTTAAATTTCTATCATTATAACATTTGAATATTATATAATTAAAACTATGATATATTTATTATGAATTTTCTACCGTAGGAAAATGATGAGTATTTAAGAATTAAGAACAAACCCTTTCCTCAGTTTGATGATATGGATTTTCTATGTGGAGGTAACACATCTAAGGGGCGCTGGTGGTTTAGGACTACCGATGACTTCAATGAGCGTGAAGGAAGTACTAGTTCAGACAATGAATTAGATGATACTGAGGGGCGACACAGTAACGAGATAGATTTGAGTGATTCAGAGGAGGTACAAGTAGTGGAAGAAACACAAGTTCCTTTTAATGGTACACAACTACCGTCACAGCTAATACCTATTTCTACTCTAAACATAAAGCAGCAAGCTCAACCATCAGGTTTAAAGTGTAAGTTTAAAAATATTTCTCGTCGTCGAGTATCGAGTATTGAAGTTGAAAATGATTTGTCAAAGATGATTGAGCTACAAAAGCAGCGAATTGAAATTACAAAAGAGCTAGTAGATTCCAAGAAAGGGGTGCCCACTGAAATGAAAGAGTGCATGGATAAGATAATGAATTTACCAGGTGTAACTAGTGATCTATATGTGGCAGGAGCAGAAGCTATTAAAAAGAAGAAGAATAGGCATGTTGTTAATATGCTTAACGGTCAAATGCTATTATCATGGCTAAAGAAACAAATGAATTTACAAAATGCAATGACCGGTTACCCATCACCTCTTTACAATATCCAACATCAACCACCTCAAATGCACCAGTTCCAAAATGAGTCGTTTAATCAACCCAGCTAGCAAGGTTTTTCTCAAACTTCTCAGGGTCAGTCACGGATGTCACAAGCTCATGACAACAACATGTAGGAAATGGGATCATTTGTCAGCTTACTAAAGGAGAAACAAAACTTAAATTCAAATTGATGCTTTATGTTCAGGTCTCAAGAGTCAAGACTATTCAAATTTAGTTTAGTAATATGTTTTCTTGCTTTTAGTTAAAGTTCATGTTCCAAAGAATAGTTTTCTTATTGTCATACAATCAATTTATGATTTTGTAATCTTTAGATTATAGCATATGTTGGATGGTTTTTATGTTAGATAATTTTTGGCAAGGATGTTGTGAACTATAGCCCCCATTCTTTATTAGCTACTTATCTAATTTTTTCGTTTTTAATTTGGTTGAAGATGAATTCATTTGAAGATTTTGCAAGCAATCTTAGTGTTGATGATATTGAAGCACTTGATGATGAAGATGATCTTCTATAGGCGTTGCTTTTGAATGATGACGATGAGTACATGTGGAACGAGATGATTAATAGCGTCATTCATCAATCAAATGTGATGAAGCAGATTCCTCGACCATGTCGAACTAGACCATTCTCTGGTCATATGCTTGTCGAATATATGTTGGCTGGACATCCCGAACATTCATATTCTTGCTTTCGAATAAGTTCTGAGATAATTCTTTTGCTTAAAAATGTTCTAATTGAGAAGAATGCTTTAAGGCCAACTAGATATTTAAGCTGCAATGAACAACTTTGTATATTTCTATACGGAATTTCGCATGCTCTCTCAAATCGAGTATTAGCCGAGATATTCCAACATTCAGGAGAGACTCTTAGCAGACATTATAATACCGTGCTTAATGCTATTTTATCTTTAAAACAAGATTATATTCAGCTTCCCACCGTTGACGTAGACGTTCATCCTAAGATTCGAGAGAATCCCAATTTCTTCCCATATTTCAAGGTAAAGCTAAATGCGTATATTTTTTCATACCTTTTTTAATGTGTATGTGTGTACGTTTCTGTACATTAAATCTTTATACATTTTTATATTTGTAGAAAGCATTGGGAGCAATTGATGGATCACATATTCCTGTAATTGTGAAGAAAAAGAAACACAACAGATATCGTAATTGAAAGAATTTTATATCTCAAAATGTAATGGTAGCATGCTCCTTTGATCATACCTTTCTTTATGTGGCTGCTGGATGGGAGGGATCAGCATCTGATATGTCAGTTCTTCGTGCAACACTGGAAGATGGTAAATTTAATGTTCCTGAAGGTAAATTTCTACCTTTTTCCATCTTTTTTATAATCAATTAGATCTAAATTCAGATTATTTTAAATATGTAGGTCGCTTTTACTTAGTTGATTCGGGATATGCTAATACTTCAAAATTTATCGCACCATATCGTGGATCACGCTATCATCTTGGAGATTTTGCAAATGGGACCACCAGAGCCTATCGAGATACTATAGACAAATATAGTCATAGGCATGCACAACTATGTAATGCAGTGGAAAAAGCATGTGGAATTTTAAAACAAAGATTTAAAATTTTGAAAGTTGCTGCTCCATTTCCTTATAAAACTCAAGTCAAAATCGTAGTAGCTTGTTGTGTTCTTCATAATTTTATTGCAAGGCATCAGAGAAATGATAAATACTTTAATATGCTTAATGGATTAGAGATGAATGAGGATGAAGATGAGGTGGAGGAGGAAGAAGACCCCTAATACATGATTGGTGCAGATGAAAGTTTAAGGGGTGAGCACCTTCGCAACAGGATTGCTTTACAGCTTTGGAATAAATATACAAGAAATAGATCTATGATGCTATATCATATAAATATACAAGAAATAGATCTATGATGCTTTAGAATATTAAGGTGACCGTTTTATATAAAAATCTCACATATTTACACGTATAATAATGCTAGAAAGTTTGAGGTTTATATGCATCCTTCAATAGACAATAGCCGCTTACCTTTCCTTTCTTCTTCATAATATATCTATTTTGTTACTTTAGATTCAAACGAATTTGGATCCTTTCTACTCATCTTTACTATCTAAGAAGTAGACTACTACTTTATTAACAACCATTAATCTCTTTGGTGGATGCGAATAACTCATCTAAATCTAACACTCGTCGTAACCCCATAAATTGCAGTCATTACTAATTTGCGTTTGAAAATAAACTATAACCACTCATTAAATAAACCAACAACTATTAATAAGGTACTTGTCTCTCTATTACGTTTTTTATAGTGAAGAAGACCCGAATGCAATTTAAAAACCACTATATATGTAAGAACCAAACAAATTCGTGCTTTAATAATTTAAAACAATGACAGTCACCATCAAAGACAAGACTATTAGTGCGTGCTAACTCTTCTCCCACAAAACAAACACACTGTCCCCATCTTCTTCGTATATTTCATCTTCTATCATTAAGTATATATGTGAATAATTGGGATAATTAGACATTCCCACAATTAAGACCTTTAAAAAAAAATCTTTCTTGCACTTTTGCTTTGCATGGTTCAAAAAGCCTGCCCTACTTGCATAATGGTTGTTGATAGGCGTATCCTTGTTGCATCTCCACCTTAGCGACTTCATGAATAAGCCACAGTTGCAGTTTGTGGGGTTTTATTTTGAGGAGAACAAGTTGTGAGTATTTAATGTTTATCCATATTTTTTTAGTGGGAGATATATCGTTAATTGAAGTAGGGGTCCCAGTTATTGAGGTATAATATAGAGCAGAGAGTATTTGACGAAGTATGTATGTCAGTATGTGGTCCATGGATACATAGTCCAAAACACCCCTTTAACGCTATTTAATTAATGTGCTAAGAAGTATATGTACATACATGCATTCACATGATGTACGTACGGATTTCCTTTTGAGAATAAAATGGCCAAATTAAATTAGGAGCATTATCATACCTGCCCCTTTCAATCATGTCATGTTTGTAACGTGTTTCAACTTGCATTGGGAACGATTTTTCCTAGCGCTCATATCTACGCATTTTCTTATAAAGGGAATTTGTACACTTACTATTTATTTGGAGAAAAGAGTATATATATTAACATATAATGTAGTTAGATATGTACCAGAAGCTAATATCTCCATAACATGTAAAGTCTGCTTGCTGCACATGCACGAACGAAGAGGTGAGTGTTTTGGTTCACACGCATGAGGTAGGTTGTAAGCTAATACAAAAAAGCTATTTGGCTCTCGGTTCAACCGCGAGCCAAATAGCAGAGTTCAAGCTAATATACATTGATCCTTAGCTTCAAAAGGAAAAATGATCCTTCATCTCTTCTAATTCAAGGAGCAAATTACACCTAATTTCTCCGTTGAGAAGAACCACAAAAAATCAATAGGAAAAAGTCTATTGTCATGCTATAATTAGTTCAATGACTAATATTATATGAACTCCAGAGGGGTATGAATGAACATCGGAACGTCAAGAGGATGCACATCCAAAACAAAATCTTAGAGATGAAAGCAACGCATAATTTACTCGAGAAAACTGTGATGATTCTTCATGATAGATTTTTTTTACGCTACTAGAATATTCGTATAATACAAGTATCTATACTACTGCATTAAAAACTTAGTGAGGTTATGAAAGTTTGAAAGGCATGAAAATTCTTCTTCGTTTCACTAAAGACAAGAGGACATCATTTCACACACACAAAAAAAAAGATCCTTCAATATATTTCAATATACATATATTATAAGAAGATATAAATATGAAATGATAGTTCTTTTACATGTAAATTAATACAAATGTAAACAACAATTAATTTTTCAATATATTTCAATATACATATATTATTGAAAGTGTATATCTAAAAACTTAATTTCAAAATAATTAAATAAAATAATGTGAAGATGAAACATGAAAAAAGATTTTTCTTAACGACATATATCGGAATATTATGTCACTACTCAAATTAAAATATGTGTCATGGCCAATTCCGAACAAGGTAAGATAAAAATACCACATGTTAAATGAACAAATATCATAAAAAAAATATCTTAGAAGTATCTATGATATTTTAGGGTATTAAAATGAGCCTTTTATATAAAAATTAAAATAATTAAGTTTTAATAATGTAGATTTGCACGTGTATTTTCAGGTTTGATAATGCTATTATTACCAAAGGGCATTAAGTCCTTGTATGGAATCAAATGACTTAATTAATTTTGAGGTTTTTTTTTCCCTTTCATATTTTTCAGAAGCATTAGCAACCCAAGATTAGCATGTCCCACAAGCTACTCTACCTTGTCACAATCTAGTTAAGCACATGAAAATGCCATATTACCAACAAGGCAGCATATCTATTAGTAGGATACTAATTGTGGATCAAATCTGACGAGGCAATTAATTAAAAATTCCTCCATCATAAACACCTTGCCTATATAAGATTATGACAAGCCCTACTGTTCACCGACATCATGTAGACATTATTTAGACTTTAAAGGACACCAATCTCGCTCATATGCTTTATAGGGTGAAATGATCCACTAGAGAATCATGATAAAACTGCAAGTAATTTCAAAAGGTAGTTTTCTTAGATGCACAACTATTTGAAGCTGATAACCCGAAAGAGATCAAAATTAATTAATATGTTGAATGTTGCTATCTATTAATTACTCAACTTTACAAATTAAACAATGCTCAAGTATTCATACCAAGCAAATTTATATTGACATATAATTAACTCTAGTGAAACACTTAGAATCCGGATTTAGCTCTGAATCACCATTAAATCCCCACCCCTCCCACACGTAACCAGTAATAGTTTCCGCCATTTTGAGATTCAGTGCCCCATAACATTTAGAGTTAATTTTCAACTTACCCCTCAAACAGGGCTACGTACGTACCCGCAGCTTCCTAACATGCCCCTTTTAACTTTCAAAATTACCCCCTAAAATTTCAAGACATGCTTTCAACATTATTTTCAGAAAGCCCCCATGAACTTTCGATAAAGTTTTAGAGAATCACCATTACACCGTTACAGGGCATCTTGAAAAAACTGCAAACAATTTATTGTTTCGAGGAGGGCTGAAAAGTTGTTCTCCTTTTCTTTTTGGGTACTGTGGGTAGTTAAGTGACATACCAAAATTTTGCGCAAGATCTCAAAAGGAAAATGATACAGGCACACTTCCAGGCACATCCTCAGTCACACCCCCTCTCTTGCTACAGTGCACTAGGCCTCACATGAGATTTTTAAAAAAATCTTTAAAAATCTCATGTGGCGCCCAATGTGTACTGTAGCAAGAGAGAGGATAGTGTGTCTGAGGGTGTGCCTGAGAGTGTGCATGTAGTGCCTCTCAGCTAAAAATGGGCCAAACTTTTGACCTGTCATGCCAATTTTAACCTATTTAAAATCATGATGAGGAAATGGAGCTTAAGAGGTGGATGTTCATGTGAAGTATGCTGCAGCCATCACTAGTGTACTATCACTCATAAGTGGGCTTGCAAGTTCAACAACCAACTGAAGGATTGCAGAAATCATGAGCAATCATGCATGACGAATTTTGTACAGATTCTTGAGCTCCAAGCGATTATTAATAAAGACGACAAGGTTTGTTTCTCAGTTTTGATGCATGCCAAAGAATCATGATTCCTTTTAGGATCACAAACTTTTCGTTCTCTCTCATATAATTGTTAGATCTAAAACTTGAGATCTTAAAACCATATAGTCATGATTAA
Organism: Asparagus kiusianus; assembly: GCA_022839385.1. Classification (NCBI taxonomy): domain Eukaryota; kingdom Viridiplantae; phylum Streptophyta; class Magnoliopsida; order Asparagales; family Asparagaceae; genus Asparagus; species Asparagus kiusianus. Next base: position 7,297 of record BQKN01034108.1, read on the forward strand.
TTCAAAGAGATTAAACAATAATCAAAAGAGCGGAAGCTTATACCTGAATCCATAGTAGAGATCTTGATTTTGGGTTTTGATGATCTTCTAACCTTAGGGTTTTCTCTTAGCCGAATTTCTCTCTTGAGATGGGGGTGAAGAGAATTAGAGAAGTTGTAACCCTAGGTTAGGGACCATAACCCCTTATTTATAGATGTTGTACTTTTGTAATTTAGCCCCTCAATAAATCACAATTACAACCTGGTATCTGCACATATAACCTCATGATTATAATTAAATACCCATTAACCCAACTTAATTGATCACTTCAGTGGGTTATCCTGAAAAATAGCAATACACATTGATTAATCATATGTGCCCACAAATAGATTTATTAGATTAAATCCAACAATCTCCCACTTGGGCACCATATGATTCCTTAAATTGTGTATAACCTTATGAGCTCAAAATTTGCTATCACTGAAAAGGTATTTCCGAACAATCTGGTCCATTGACTATATCAATATAGGATCAAAGCGGCCTTCGTCACATTTATCGTGACTCGACCCATCAATGGTCACATATACCAATACAGTCAAACGACATAGATCAATCATGGATGTGCAGCATGAAAATTACATGCAATGTGATCAGTACATGTCTATTTTCAACTGGTCCTCCTTAATGAGGTCAAAACCAAACATAATGTAACAGAGTGACTTAACTGAAAACTTTATTCTGATCAGACAATACAAACAAACATAAAGCACCACAATTACAAACTCCCACTAAATCATAATATCCTCAAATATTACCACCCCCATATGAGCAGTATGCTCGTGAAAGACCTTGGGTGGTAATCCCTTAGTAAGAGGATCAGCTATCATGGAGTTTGTCCCAATGTGCTCTATGGATATCTGTCCACTCTGTACCTTTTCTTTCACAACCAGGAACTTAATGTCAATATGTTTTGACTTAATTGAGCTCCTGTTATTATTTGAATACATTACTGCAGATTTATTGTCACAATATAACCTTAGTGGTCTTTCAATATTTTCCAAAATGCGTAGTCCCGTGACAAAATTTCGCAGCCATATTCCCTGATTGGATGCCTCATAGCAAGCTACAAATTCTGCTGCCATAGTGGAGGAAGCTACTAGTGTTTGTTTGACACTTTTCCATGATATAGCTCCTCCCGCTAACATATAAATGTAGCCTGATGTAAACTTTCTGCTATCTTGGCATCCAGCAAAATCAGAATCCGAATACCCAATGACCTCCAAATTTTCTGATTTTCTGTATGTGAGCATGTAATCTTTTGTTTTCTGAAGATACCTCATAACCCTTTTGACTGCTATCCAATGATCCATACCAGGGTTGCTTAAGTATCTGCCTAACATCCCAACAATGTACGCAATATCCGGACGCGTACATACCTGAGCATACATTAGACTTCCTACAGCCGAAGCATAAGGAATCTTCTGCATTTCCTGAATTTCAAGGTTACCTTTAGGGCACTGATTGAGACTAAACTTGTCTCCTTTAGCAACAGGGGTATCTCCTGGTCTGCAGTCTTGCATGCCAAACCTTTTAAGTACCTTATCGATATAGCTCTTTTGTGATAATCCAAGAATACCCCGAGAGCGATCTCGATGTATCTGGATCCCTAATATAAAGAGGCGTCCCCAAGATCTTTCATCTCAAAATTCTTTGATAGAAATCTCTTGGTTTCGTGCAACATGCCTATATCATTGGTGGCAAGCAATATGTCATCGACATACAGAACCAGAAAGATATACTTACTCCCACTGAACTTGTGATATACACAGTCATCAACAATGTTCATCTCAAAACCGAACGAGATAACTATTTGTTGAAACTTGTGATACCATTGACGAGGACCTTGCTTGAGTCCATAGATGGATTTCCTTAATTTGCATACCATATTCTTTGGGTCTCCCGACACAAAGTTTTCTGGTTGCACCATATATATCATCTCATCAATGTCGCCATTGAGAAATGCAGTCTTAACATCCATCTGATGTAACTCAAGATCATAATGAGTAACAAGTGCCATGATTATTCTGAATGAGTCTTTCGATGAAACCGGAGAGAAAGTCTCTGTATAATCAATGCCTTCCTTTTGAGTATAGCCTTTAGCCACAAGACGTGCCTTATACCTCTCCACATTACCGTTTGCATCCCGCTTGGTTTTAAAAATCCATTTACAACCAATTGGTTTTGCACCTTCTGGTAACGGGACAAGTTCCCAAACCTTATTGTCTTGCATAGACTTGTACTCTTCATTCATGGCATCAATCCACTGTTGAGAGTTAGAACTTTTCATGGCCTGAAGGAAGTTGATTGGATCATCTTCCAACATTCCACTACTTTCCTCATGTTCTTGGAGAAATACAACATAATCATCCGGAATAGCATTTCTCCTTTCTTTCGTGGATCTCCTTAATGGCACTGGTTCTTGAGGTTGTTGAGTTTGTTCTTCTGGAACAGGGAGTTGATCAACATTGTCATCTTGAGGTTCCGGATTTACTTCTTGAGCAACAACAGGTATAGGAACCTGAATATTATCAAAAGTAACTGTATGGATTGGATCTGAAGACAATTCCTCCTCAAAAGCAATGTCTCTAACCTTATTTCTCCCCCAAACTCAACATCCTCAAAGAATGTTGCTGTTCCCGTCTTAAAAATATTCCTTAGTGTGGGATCATAAAACTTATAGCCCCTAGAGCGTTCAGAGTAACCAATAAAGTAGCTGCTAACTGTTTTGGAGTCCAATTTCTTTTCATTTGGCCTATAAGGCCTTGCCTCAGCTGGACATCCCCAAATATGTAAGTGCTTTAAACTGGGCTTTCGACCAGTCCAAAGCTCATAAGGTGTTTTAGCAACTGCTTTACTTGGTACTCTGTTCAGAATGTAAGCTGCTGTCTTAAGTGCTTCTCCTCAGAGTGACTCTGGTAAAGAAGAATGAGCAATCATACTTCTTACCATATCCTTAAGAGTCCTGTTTCGTCTTTCAGCTACACCATTCATGCTAGGTGAACCCGGCATGGTGTACTGTGGGACGATACCGCATTCCTCTAGGTATCTAGCAAATGGTCCTGGACGTTGTTCACCTGAACCATCATATCTGCCGTAGTACTCACCACCACGATCAGATCTAACGGTCTTAATTCTTCTGTTGAGTTGATTCTCAACTTCAGCTTTATAGGCTTTGAACATGTCCAGAGACTCAGATTTTTCATGAATAAGATATAGGTGCCCATAGCGTGAGTAATCGTCTATGAATGATATAAAATATTGTTGACCATTCCAGGATTCCTTAGGGAATGGCCCACAAATATCCGTATGTATCAATTCTAAGACATCCGAAGATCTGTTGGCACCTAATCTCTTCACTTTGGTCTGTTTTTCCTTGATACATTCAACACATACGTCGAAGTCCGAAAAATCAAGGGAATCCAAAATTCCATCAGACACAAGACGCTCAACTTTACCTTTTGAGATATGACCTAAGCGCTTGTGCCATAATATCGCCGAATTTTCCTTATTTAATTTACGCTTAGTACCACGCGATTCCGCATGCAAAGTTTCATTATAAGAAGCAATTGTATCAAGCAAATATAGGTTGTCAAAAATACTTAAATAACCGGTTCCCACAATATTTGAATTAAAAGATAAACTGAATTGATTGTTTCCAAATGAACAAGAATAACCTGATTTGTCCAATACAGAAACTGAAATCAAATTCCGTCTAAAAGACGATACTACAAAAGTATCTTTTAAATCCAAATAAAAACCAGTTCGTAATAGCAACCTAAAATGCCCAATTGCTTCCACATCTACTGACTGACCGTCGCCCACAAAGATGTGTCTTTCAACATCACTTGGCTTTCGGTAGCTCAGACAACCCTGCATAGAAACACTTATGTGAGTAGTAGCACCAGAGTCTAACCACCAAGTGTTTCTAGGTACTGAAGCTAAATTAACCTCAGAACAGACCAAAGAAAGGAACGTACCCTTATTATCACGCCAAGCGTGATATTTTGTACAGTCCTTCTTCATATGTCCAGGTTTCTTACAGAAGAAACAACCCTGATTATCCTTATGTTATTTCTTCTCAACTGGACCCTTAGCAGCTTCCTTATCATTCTTCCTTTTCTTGCCCTTATCCTTAGAGGCATAGGCCAAATGAGCACTTTCTGTCTTATCTTGCTTCAACCTGTCTTCTTCTTGCACACAGTATGAAATGAGCTCATTTAGAGTCCATTTCTCCTTTTGACAGTTATAACTGACTTTAAATTGATTAAACTGTGCAGGAAGAGATAACAGAACCAGATGCACTAATAACTCATCACAAAGATCGAGTTTAAGTGCCTTAAGTTTTGAAGCAATATGAGACATTTCCATAATGTACTCCCTTATATTTCCTTTGCCCTTATACTTCATCGAAATCAAGCGAGCTAAAAGCGTGCTTGTTTCTACCTTATCGTTTTTCGCAAAATGCTTTTTAATTTCGGCAAGGAAATCTTTAGCCTTAGTAATCCCTTCGGATTCTATGCCTCTGAAGGCTTCCGGAACGCCGCGCTTAATGATCATAAGACTCATGCGATTTGAACGTTCCCACTTCTCATGCTCCTTCTTTGCATCAGGAGTGCTATCCGCATTGAGAGGTTGGGGTTGTTCAGTTCTTAATGCATAGTTAAGATCCATGCAACCAAGAACAATTAATATGTTCTCTTTCCAAACCTTGAAGTTTGACCCATTTAGCATGGGAATTGAGTTGATGTTAGCAGAAATTGTTGCAGCAGATGCATTAGCTGAAATAAAACAAAAGATGCTCACATCAATAACCATATTTAGTAATCAATAAAATTCAAATAATGACAAATCCCCATCCAAGATATCGGGCACAACATTAATATCAAGTCTTTGGACAGTAATATTAACTTGTAAGTGATACCTTGTTGCAATGATCAAACATTGATAATAACTCATGTTAAATAATGAAACTATCTTTGGATCGATTCATTATTCACATGTAAACCTTATAATTGTCACACGCTTATCATCGCAGATGTGTATACAGTCTAAATAAATATTAACCTTCCTTTGGGCCGATTAAATATTTACACGAAAGCATACACACAAACATCTCACATTCCTCATGAACAATCTCCACAAGAGAGGTTACTTTGGCAACTTCTTGCTTCAATTAAACAATTAGAGTGAGAGACAACCTTAATACCTTAGTGTCATTATATTTGAATCAAATAATTGATTAGCTACCAAAATAGATTTAAATTAAGAATTTAAATCAACTGAATTTCCAAAAACTTAATTGGGGTCTCACAGCTTAATTAGGGCCCATTACTTAATAAATTAAGTATACCATAGTGGACCCATGAATAAACTGAGGCTTAACCATAGTGAACACGAAGTTCGCTTGAATTCGAACGCGAGGTTCGACTGTATTTGAGTACGAGACTCACTTAAGCACGAACGCGAGGTTCGTCTGAAAATGAACGCATGGTTCAACTTAGGAACGAACACGAGGTTCGTTAAAATATGAGTACTGAACAAACGCGAGGTTCGTTTTTGAGAACGAACGCGAGGTTCGTTTAAAATTTGAACGCGAGGTTCACTGAATGCGATGTTCGACTGAAGTTCGAACGCGAGGTTCGGCTGAAGTTCGAACGCGAGGTTCGGCTGAAGTTCGAACGCGAGGTTCGGCTGAAGTTCGAACGCGAGGTTCGGCTGAAGCACTAACGCGAGGTTCGGCTGAAGTACGAACGCGAGGTTCGGCTGAAGCACGAACGCGAGGTTCGGCTGAAGCACGAACGCGAGGTTCGGCTGAAGCACGAACGCGAGGTTCGTCTGAAGCACGAACGCGAGGTTCGTCTTAGAACGAACGCGAGGTTCGTTAAAATTGAGCTTGACGCTCACCTGAGTTGAACGCGAGGTTCACCTTAGAACGAACGCGAGGTTCGTTGAGCGCGAAGCTCGGTTAAAATTGAACGAACGCGAAGTTCGTTTGAGGTAACCACCTCCTTAATTTTCGTCACGAACCCTTAGGGTTTCAAACTGAAACCGCCGCCGACAAACACAAAAAACTTTGATTTTTATTTTCAAAACCGATCCAGAATCGGAAAAAATTGAAGGAAAAAACCAAAGAAAAATCCAAAAAGGTACTGTTCACCGGCGATTTTTCAGCTACTGTTCATCCAAAAAAATTTACTGCTCATCCGAAATTTTTTTTCAAAACACTGTTCATCCGAACAAAATACTGTTCATCCGAAAATAGATTTTAATGAAAAAACAAAGATTTTTAAGATCAAAAAACCCAATTTTAATCTTAATCTCTAAGAACAAATCAAAGATGGCTCTGATACCACTTGTTAGATCTAAAACTTGAGATCTTAAAACCATATAGTCATGATTAATTCAAAGAGATTAAACAATAATCAAAAGAGCGGAAGCTTATACCTGAATCTATAGTAAAGATCTTGATTTTGGGTTTTGATGATCTTCTAACCTTAGGGTTTTCTCTTAGCCGAATTTCTCTCTTGAGATGGGGGTGAAGAGAATTAGAGAAGTTGTAACCCTAGGTTAGGGACCATAACCCCTTATTTATAGATGTTGTACTTTTGTAATTTAGCCCCTCAATAAATCACAATTACAACCTGGTATCTGCACATATAACCCCATGATTATAATTAAATACCCATTAACCCAACTTAATTGATCACTTCAGTGGGTTATCCTGAAAAATAGCAATACACATTGATTAATCATATGTGCCCACAAATAGATTTATTAGATTAAATCCAACAATAATTAGTCGTGCGCTAGTGCAAATTTAGTTCGATCTTTTTGGTGGGCTTTCCTCAACTCTATGCAATTAGTTATCTTGCTGGGTTTTTTTAGATATCAGTACCTTACATTTTCAATAATTGCATATTAGTCCCTCATATATTTAAAATTGCATTTGGGTCTTGCAAAATGGTCCCTCAATTAGTTACTTTTACCTCCAAATGTTAGATTTAGTGGAATATTCCCCCGAAATCTAATGTGATTTAACTTGAAGGACCATTTTTCAAGGCCCTATAGGATTTGAGGGACTAATATGGAATTTCCAAGATTTGAGGGATTAATATACAATTATTGAAGATTTAGGGGACCAATATGCAAATTTTGAGAATTGAGGGAGTAACTTGCCATTATTGAAGATTTAAGGGATTAATATCTGAAACCCCCTAGTTAATTACATATGATCCACCTACTCCCTATTTCTCATATTAAAGAAAACAAGAGCAAGCTCAAAGCCTCAAACTACGTATAAATACATAATTGCTGGGTATAAACTGCCACTATATTTATATCAAAATAAGCTATCAAGAGATGAGAACAGTGAGCTCTACCACTCGGATTTTAGTAGCTGGACCAATCTCACCACTTATCTATTTATTAATAGCACTTATAATGACCATTAATTTTCGATATTGGTTTAAATAATTTTTCTGGTATTTTAAATATTAAAATTTATTTTTCTAAAGAGTATTTATATTTTTTCTGATTTTTTAGAATTTTTGATGATTTAAAAACCCAATTTTATATTATTTAAATGATTTCGATAATTATAAATTAACTTGATGTAGTGAAAACTTTTAAATTGATATTTGTTATGTTATTATTATTCTTACGTATTAATTGTAAATATTTTCCTAATTATTCTTTTATTTCTTAATTATGTTTAATTAACCCCTAACCCTTTTTATATTTAAATCCTCTTTTCTCCCATAGCAACCAACCACAGCCTTTCTCTCTCTTCTCTCTTCTCTCCCTCCGCCTCAACCGCCCGCTCCACCACCTCTTCCTCTCCGGCCCTCTCTCTTCCTCCCCGCTCTCTCTCCTCCTGCACACATCTCCGCCCTCCCCCTCAGCCACCACCAGCCGTCCCCAGCATCCCTCTTCACCGCCAGCCCCTACAACCATCATCCCCACCTTTTTAGCCACCAGAGAGCCCCTGTTGGAGCCCACCGAGACACCCGACAACCCCCAGCAACCTCCTTCCACCTCCGGCAAGCTTGAACAGCAGGGAGAAACTTCGAACAACAAGGAACAAGCCCAAACAGCGACTGAACAGCGAACGGATTTTTGCAGTTTTGTGCCGACTTCGCACACGCTTTTCGGCCACCTCCGATTTCATCGATTTCTTCTCCGATGAGTAGCCCTATATGTTGTCTATCACCTCCAATTTGTATCACGCTCTAACTCACTCTCTATCTCTCTCGGTAATGTCCGAAGCATCGCTCGACGACAGCAGCGAGCAGATTTTAGCAGTGATGTGCCGATTTCGTACGCGTTTTTTGGCCACCTCAAGTCTCCGTTTCCGCCACCATGTTTGACGGTATGTAGCCCTTTATATTATCTATCACACGGTATCTCCCTCTCACTTGGGCTCATTTTCTACCTCTTGTTATATCACTTCGAATATTGCTAATCGCTACTAACACCTTCCTTTTTGTATTCTAACCGATTGACTTTCCGACAAGCCATGGAACCCATTGTGACCAGTAAAGCCACCCCGATGACCCCCGCTACCCTCTATGACATCCTCGACAATAACCTGACGTAAGATTCCCAACCTCATTTGTTTTATTTTATTTTTTTAGATTATCGTAAAAATTATTGGGCGCAAGATCCCCGCTCCCGTTATTTATTTCCGTACAATTTTAGATCTATCGTAAAGTAATTATGTGAAAGATTCCAATCCTCATATAGTTTCGTTTCAGTTATTATATTTATCGTACGTGCGAATTTACTTTTTTTTAATTGTTTTATTAGTATTTTAGATCTGTTAATAATTATCTGCGTGGGTTTGATGAATAATATTAAATAAATCATAATTATATGATAAATAGTATTTTTAGAATAATTATAATAAATTAAAGAATTTATTTTAACAACAAGCCTATTTTAGAATAATTATAATATTTTTTAAGAATTTATTTTGCCAAAAGAAATTATTTTAGAATAATAAATATTTTTTATAAAAGAATTTATTTTGGGCAAATAGACTATTTTGAATTAATGAGAATTTTTCTTGTAAGAAGATTAATTTGAATTAATGAATTTATTATTTTTAAAAGATTATTATTTTTGAATAATTATGGTGAGAGATAATTTTAAAAGATTTTATTTTGTAAAAAGATTAACTATTTTGAATTAATTTAGTTTATGAATGTGTGATGGATGGTTGTTGACCGTGACATTTTATGTGTAAAATATCCATCGATTCCATGATTCTTATTTTAATTATGCGACATGCCATGATTTTATTGCATAGAATTAGCTGCATTTATTGTTCGTGGTTGTGTTTGAGAACCACTAGTAGTTCATGACTTAGTGGCTTTGTGTCATGAACAAGACTTAGTGATATGTGTGTGCGTTGACTGAATTTAGGAGGTGGACCAGAGATCTAGTTCAGGTTATGATTGTTGACTTAGAAAGCCGAGAAGAGTTGGGATGGGGAAGTCTTGGTTCATGTAATCGGATATGGCTGTTAATGTATCTTCTAGGCTCGTATTAGTGAATTCGTGTAGTCACTGTTGTTGGTTTGTCGGGCTAAAGTGAATTTGTGTAGTCACTTTAGTCAGTGAATTTGTATAGTCACCCGAGTTTTGCTTGAGTTCAGACCAGGCCAAAATCGGATTGCATGTAGTCCTCTGACCAATTCGTGTACCGGTACTGGATACACGTAGAGGATTCGTGAATAGTCATTTATCCGAGAATATGAACGTTGACTTTATGTGAGATATGGACCAGTGAGCTATTATAGGATGGTTAGTTACATGACCTCGTTACTTAGGTGATTGTGGATTCTTGTGAGATGTGGACTAGTTATATTTCTTTTTATACATAGATAGGGATTAATGTTTAATTATCTACAATTTGAGACATATGGTATATACATGAGGGTTTCCTTATTTGGATTATTTCGCTCGACGTACTACGTCTCGTATTGTAGATTTTTAAGTATTAATTTTGTCTAGTTGTATGATCTTGTTACTCGGATCTTTATGGATTCTTCTGATTGTTATACTCTAGTGGTGGATTGCATTTTGATTTGTTAGATTTCCAGTTGCACGTTCTACTTTATTTCTGTTGTTGCATCGGTTATTGTATTCGCCATTCGATCGTTCTATTTTCTCTTGTGAGGTCTTACCGTGTGCCATGCACGCTGATGTACACTTGTTTTCTCTGGTGTACGTCAGACTTAGAGGAAGGACAGATCCAGCTTAGAGATATGCTAGAGCCTGAGTATTCTCAGCAGGAGTGCTTTGCAGACAGAGTAGAAGAAGAAGTCGAAGCCTAGTTTTTCTTTTATTAGGTGATGATCCCAGTTTACTTTGTAGTTCTTTCTAATTCCGTTGATCGATGTATCTTTGTATCTCTTCAGTATTTTGATGGACTGTTTTGTAATAAGAGCATGTTTAACCCAAACTTTATGTCTCAGATGTTATTCGATTTGGTGATATAACATTTCTTTATTCTAAGTTGTTTATTATATTCTTGCTAATTGTGATTGGAGACCTGTGACTTCGCATTATATCATTTCTTGATGTCTAGCGTATTAGATTGAGAAGAAATGTTTATTTTTAATTATTCTCCTCAATCTAACACGTCACAGGCTTGTTCACGTTCTGATTCCCTAGCATTTTGGGAAACGGGGCGTGACAACATTCATCAAAGAAGCTGTCATCTCATCGCCATTTAGCAAAATAACCAACTTTTGAATGTATTATGTTATTCATTTTGAGGTAATGAGATGTATGCTACAAAGTTTCAACCAATGTGATATTTGATCTTCATGAATTGAATGTTTGAATTATCAATATAAACGTTTGAACATTTATTTCATAGACATGTGTAATCTTCTTGTTAAATATTTGCATGTGTATATTCATTTACATGCATAATATTATAGATGCAATTTATTTTTGTTTTTAGTGTACTAAGTGGACGTCTTATTTTTCATATTTGTGTTTCAAGGTATGCACCAGTTAAACCATAATTGGCTTGGTTTTCTCCCTTCTGAAAAATAAAAAGTCCCAACCCCAGATTGACCTAATCTAGACTGTAAATAAAATCCCAATCACTTCGAACCATTAGATTTTCCCACGTTACGAGATCTTGCCACATGTATTTTTACATTTTTGCCATCATGAAATTTTTTGTGCTTAATTTTATTTGAGTTTTATAAATTTCTCATGTTTGGTATTCTGAAAACTTGTCTTAAAATGGATTTGGGCCTGAGAAGGGTTTAACCACATGCTAATGGGTTTTCTCACATAAGAGACTTTATAAGTTGAGACCCTATTGGATTGAGACAGATTAAACCCGAAACCAATAGTGTAACCCTATATAGAAGCCAATTTTGTTCTCACTTAAAAGCTATGGTTGAAATTAGAGAAGATTAGAGGTCAAGAAAGAGAGTTCTATGACCCAAGTAGGGATTTTATACTTGATATTTTTTTATTTCAAAAATTGATATTATGAGTTTTGTAGATATTGCCTTGTTCTGTCTTCTAATACTTGAAAACTTGGTTTTGATGAGCCCTAATTTGCGGAGGAAATCGCTTAGGGGTGAAGTTCTTCTTCATAATCTTTACTAAGAGGAAAGACCCAATGTTGTAGGAAAATGTTAAAGACGTCAAAATCTCTATTTTTCTTTCTTGAGTTATTTTGATTCTCTATTGTGGATTGATAATTTGAAGATTGGAGAATGACAATGGAAATGGGTTGTCGACATTTTGGTGAAAAGAGAGCTTCAAGCATATCTAATGGTAAATTTTGCTATGGTAAATGGTTTGCTATGGAAGTTATTTCAAAATTTTGTTTTAGTTGTTATAAATCATAGGTAGAAAGTAGATTTTGATTTGGTTGAGTTTTGAATCGAGAAAGTTTGAAAATTTATGTTTCCTAGAACGAGCATTGACTCTCTTCTAAGTCAGCGCAAACGCTCATAGGAAAACTATTTTTGTTTGTGTGTAAACTCTCAAATGCTACTGACGTCAATGCTCGACCTACTCAAGCGGAGGAGTCTAAAGTAGCATATATAGGTGAGCATCAACTTTGGCCTGCCCAGGATGAACGCTTAGATCAATAAAAACAAATTTCTTTCCTTTCTTTTAGTTTCATTGAAGATGATTCAAGAGTTCCTATGTATTTGTAGCTAAAGTCGTAAAATTGCCCTCAGGATGGACAAAATTCAACATTTTTTTCAACTCCCCTATTGGAAAGAGTTAAAAATACGTCATAACTTGGACGTTATGCACATTGAAAAAAATATTTGTGATAATCTTTTGTCCACACTATTACAAGATGCTAATAAATCAAAGGATGATCTACGAGCTCGTCAAGATCTAACTGGTTTGAACATTAGAGAGGAACTATAGCAAAAAATTATCGGAAATGATAGATTGGAATTGCTTGTGTCTCGTATTACGATGTCGAAAGTTGAGATGCAAATATTTTGTCAAGTCCTCAAATCAATAAAGTTACCAGAGGATTACTCTGCAAACATATCGAACAATGTCCAGGTGCAAGAAAGGAAAATATTAGGACTTAAAACTCATGATTATCATGTGCTTCTTCATCAACTGCTACCTCTTGCACTACGCAATACTATGCAGAATAAAAAAACAGTGAAAGTTATTATTGATTTTTGTTCTAAAGCTTTGTTCTAAAGTTATAGGCGACGGTGACTTTGAAAAACTTGGAGAAATTATTTCAGAAACAATGTGTGAAATGGAGACGATCTTTCCTCCATCTTTTTTCATAATAATGGTTCATCTTACACAACATCTCGCGGAGGAGCCTGTAATAGCAGGACCAGTCCATTATCGTTGGATGGGTCCAATAGAGAGGTTAGTATTTAGATACTTTTAATCGTTACCTATCAATATTTATATCTATTAAATGTCAATATCTTTACATCTATATCTGATTAATTATCATTTTGAGATATTTGGGTTCAATGAAGCGTCAATTGCGTAACAGAGCTCGACCGGAAGGTTCAATAGCTGAAAGTTACGTAGGAACTGAGCGTCTTTTATTTGTCTCTCGTTATATGAGAGGGGAACAAACTGAATTTCAAGCACCTGTTGATAATAAGGATAACACAGTTCTCTATCCTCGCGGGCTGAACAAAAATTATTCTAACATATTTCTAGATCAAGCGCATGCATACGTAGTAAATAATCTTGAAATCTTCTCGAAGTACCGAAGGTAAAATATCTAAAAAGAGTTTTGAATACCATTTAATCTTTAATATTTATTTTGACAATAATAAATAAATTTATTGCATTAATGGGCAACATCAGGAAAAACTTAAGAATGAAGTTACCGGTAGTACAGCTGTACATGACATTAAAGAAAGGCATATGAAGGAATTCTTTGCTTGGTTGAAGAATGAAGTAAGTATTATTAAATTTAGCACTATTTGTATTTTTTTGATAAAAAACTTAGAAATTATTGATTTAATAGTTTTCTTATTTTTTACATTTAGGAACAACTTGTCCTTAATAATCAAATATCAAAAGAAGTGAAGGTTCACGCAAAGCGGCCTTACTACGTTGTAAGTCAATATGGTGGGTATCGTGTTAACGGTTATAAATTTCACACAATGGAGGTTGATGATACGAAGGTCACCCAAAATAGTGGTGTCATGGCTACCTTCTCACGGGAATGTTTCTCAAACAGAAGAGATCAGAATCCAATTAAAAATAATATAACATATTATAGAAGGTTGGAAGATGTGGTGGAGATATTCTACGGCTATGGTGGTCCAAATGAACATAAATACATGATGTTCATGATTCGTTGGTGTTTTGTAAAGACTCAAAAGGATCCCTTTGGATTTACAATTGTCAATCTCGATAAAGAAATTGATAGTAATGAAAAATTCATGTTTGCATCTCAGGTGGGACAATGTTTCTATGCGAAAGATCTTGTGGTTAAAGACGAGTGGGTTGTCCTGTACAAGGATTCTAGGGCTTATATTCAACCTTCTACCAATGAAGATGATGACGAGAGCTATATAAACAACTTCAATGAGCCAAATGCAGCGATCGGTCAATTCTCGTACCCTCAAAACGTAGTGTTTGATACGGATGCTCCAACAACTCGGACAGACATTCCAAATATTATCACAGACATTAATAGGAGCTAAACAATAATTATTTGTACTCGGGTCTTCATGTAACTTTTTTTAGTTTACAAATTGTAAAATGAAAACTTTAATATCACTGCGATGTATCTCAATTACCTTTTGGACGATATAAATATGTAATATCTTATTTTGTATATTCAGCTTGCAGATGCCTATAAACTTGATGTGAAATAAAAATTTTAGTAACGCAATAATACATCCTGTTTTTATTTTCGCCAAGCCAAATTACATCTATAATATATTAATTTGTATGTTTATTCAACTTGTAGATGTCTAAAAACATTAACAGGAGGTTATTCGAAGCTAACCTCAGTCAAGACCAATCCACTGAGGAAGAGCCACCGAGTTCAGGAGAGATGTCAGGTATAACTTAGTTTAACTTAAGTATTTTTTATTCATGATATATGCACAATGATAATTTATTTCTTTTATTTTTTAGGTGAGTGTGAGGAAGATCCGACTCTCGTATCATTATATGCAGATCCTCCAGTGCTACTTTGAGCATATATTCCCGGGATTGATCGCGGACCTTTACCAGCATGTGCAGAGGGGTACAGACTCAAGCAGACAGAAAAATACATGCTTGCGAAAAAAAGATTGGATGAATGAGGCCCACAGATTGATGAGATATTATCTGATGCAAAAAATGAAACCAGACAAAGATTTGGTGAGTTTGATCAAAAATTTTTGAGTATTTCATAAAAATAAATTAAATTCTAAGAGCTTAAGATTGATTAAATAAAAGTGTTGATATATTTATTATTTTTTCTTTGTTGTAGGAGAAAAACTTTACCAGAAAAAAGGACGCTAAGGAAGTGACTTTAAAAAAAGTTACCAACGGATGGTTTTCGAGCAATTGTGAGATGGGGACATAATGGGATTCCAACCGGACAATGGGCTAATAACTTTAGCTCATACATTGGATGCTTGATACGGAGGAGTGATAATGTGAATCCTTATTACGAGGCTGAGGAGCAGCCATTTCATGTCTTGGAGAGTATATATCGAGATTGTTGGGTAAATTCTTCTATTTAGCACAATTATTTTTCAATTCTGTCAATTGTCCATGCTTAACTATATGTTAATTTTTAGAGATATTTCAACATCGAAGACAATCCTGTAGGGTGGGAATTTTTATTTGGATACATGGGAAAGTTCAACCATTCTCTTCGGGAGTGGAGACATGAGATAAAGAAGAAATACTTTGATTGTTTCACTCACAACTGAGAGAGGATATACAAGCGAGATAAGAGGGTTGAGCCTGAGCACTTAGCTACACTTATAGTATTGTGGGGCCAAGAGGAGCACCAGGTAAATATATATGTTCGCGGGAAAAATCTTGTCTTTCTTCATTGTTGATTCCATTGTCATCTTTAAATAACAACTTTTTGAGTTACAAAGATCCGGTCTTTTTATAAGATCCGATTACAATGAAAATCAAAGAAAAATAAAGAAAAGATTACAACTTTCTCCTTTTGTGTCGAACAAATCACGAGCTCCTGTTTTGCGGTCGCTCGCTTGCGTGGGTTGTTTGCCTGCGCCGGGGTTTATCCGTGGACCACCGTGAGATCTAGATCCGGTCGGATCTACGCAGTATGATGGGTATTATTTCGCCAAGGAAATAATAGTCGGGGGGATTAGT
This sequence comes from Asparagus kiusianus, assembly GCA_022839385.1. NCBI lineage: Eukaryota > Viridiplantae > Streptophyta > Magnoliopsida > Asparagales > Asparagaceae > Asparagus > Asparagus kiusianus. Next base: position 23,172 of record BQKN01034108.1, read on the forward strand.
TCACCAAGGAAATAATCGCCCTAATCTCGGGATCAAAGACCATGCTTTGATCCGGAGTATAACTACGTAGATCTGAGATCCGGTCCTCTTGAACTCCTGCCTTATTTGGCGTTGATGATCGCCGAGCACCAGATCTGGATGAGCAAGTCCTTGAAGTCCCAAAGTTTGGATCTTTTTAAGTTTTGAGCTTCGAATCCTGCAGGGCTTCGCCTCTCCAAATTTTCCAACCTCCTCAAATGAACAAAGGGGGGGCCTATTTATAGGCTACCCTCACTGTGCCTTGGGCACAAGGTGGCCGGCCACATTGGTGGCTCGGCTACCGAGCCACTAATAGGTGGCTCGGTCGGCCACCAGGTGTTCGGTGATTTGCTGTTGTGTGTCCGTTTGTCCGGTTCTGCGGTTGATTGGTTCGGATTCGATTCGTTGACCTGATTTGGTAGTAGATCCGCTTCTGAGTTCGAATCCGAAACTAATCTTGACTCGATCGTGATTCCTCCGAGTCTGCTCTTGGTTGGATGACTTGTTGATTCCTCAACCCATTGGCTTGATTCCGCACGCGAGTGGATTCATTCCGTTGTTTGCGTGCGGTTCGTCAGCTTCGTAGCCTCGTTAGTCCGCTTCGTCGCGTATCGTTTGGCTTCGGTGTTTACGGGCTAACGGTCGTGTTTGGATACGTCGCCCGATGGTCTGTTTGTCGATCGGCGTCATCGAGTTGTGTTAAGGGACCTATAGGCAGTTTTATACGCCTACAGATACCCCCTCCAAAGTTTTCCAGCCTCGTTCTTTTATAGAAGAGTCTGGAATACTTTGGATATGATCGTCCCCACCTTCAATCGGTATAACGGGGCCTTGGAATGGCTTCTATTCTCGATTCTTTCAATCCTCCAGGCTATTCGGTGCTTTGTCGAATGCTTGAAAAGATTCCGGTGCTGCATTTATTGTCTGACCGTCTGTCGGAATTTTAAACTTGAAGTCGATTCTTGATTTCTTGCCTTTTTAGCTCGAGTTTGCTGCTTCAACACAGAACTAACCATCGGTCGTCAGCGTTGAATCTTCATTTACAACGCGTTGTCCGGCGTTTGAGCTTCCTGGTGACGCGTTGTCCGGCGTCCAGGCTTCATTATAACGCGTTGTCCGGCGTTTGACATAGTTTATACTCGTACGTCTGCTGGAGTATACACAGTTTAAGCTCTTAAGGAATTAGAGCATGGCAGATACTTGAGTCACGAGACCAATTTATAGAATTGATGCATCAATGACTCGTATTTATAGAATTTTTGGCAAATTCTCAGCCATCAACGGGTTTGATGAGCCTTTACCGACTACCGTTTGAGTCGGGCTAGCATGCGGATTGTTTAAGCCCGTTCCGCACGTGACGTTAAGCTAAAAGAGTTAACCCTTTTAGTGCTACGATATCGAATATGTAGACTTCGTCTTTCTCCTGTGAAAAGACTAAACAACAACGTGTATTAGACGTTGACTTTAGGATTTTTGGCAAATCCTCAGCCTTCAACGGATTTGACGTGCTCTTACCGACTACCGTTTGAGTCGGGCTTACATGCGGATTGTTTTAGTCCGTTCCGCAGGTGACGTTGTGCTAAAGGAATGAACTCCCTTAGACTTTGTGCTATGATGTTGAATACATAGACTTTACCATTTGTTACGGGAATAGGCTACCCGGTGACGCGTGTTAAGCGTTGACTTTAGGATTTTTGGCTAACCCCCAGCCTTCAACGGATTTGATTAGCCTTTACCGACTACCGTTTGAGTCGGGCTAGCATGCGGATTGTCTAAATCCGTTCCGCACGTGACGTTGTGCTAAAGGAATGAACTCCCTTAGACTTTGTGCTACGACTTCGAATACGTAGACTTCACCGTTGATATGGGAATAGGCTACCCAGCAACGTGTATTAGACGTTGACTTATCCCTACTTAGGCTTCGGGATAAAGGTCCCCAGAATCATGCTCTGGTATCTCTTTCTACGGGTAGAGATTAAACCGGCGACGCGTGTTAGGCGTCGACATATCCTTTCTTAGGATTCAGGATGAAATTCCCCATGCGTGTAAGGCATGGATTTTGGTGTTATTAATAACAACCTGCCACAATGTTGAATATGTGGGCGAGTGTTCTTTTTAACGGTTAAGAACTAACCGGCAGCGCGGGTTAGGCGCAGACTTATGCTTGCTTAGATTTCAGGATAGAATACCACAGAATCGAACTCTGGTGTCTTCTTCTGCGGAGAAAAACTAAACCGGCAGCGCGTGTTAGGCGCAGACTTATCCCTGCTTAGGATTCGGGATAAACTTCCTGGGATGAATCCTAAATTCTTAGAAAAGGATTGATGTGGGAAGGAAGAATTTTATATTCTATTCCCCGAACAAGGAAGGAAGAATTTTATATTCTATTCCCAGTTGGAAAGGAGACTCGAGATGGGATCTTCACCCCCAGAATCCAGAAAGGTGAAACTAAGAGTGGGACCTCCACTCCGAGAATCGAAAAGATTCGGATAACCCTAACTGTCGGAAGGTTTGATTACCGAACTAAGGATGAATTTCTCGTTACCGAGAGTGAATCGTGATTTTGGTCCTAACTGTAGGAAGGTTTGACCAAACGGGAGCTTGAAATAACCCTAACTGTAGGAAGGTTTGATCACTCGATTTGAAAGCGGACCTCTCGTTCATTGGAGGAATCGAGAGGGGATTTTGGTTGTGGTCCTAACTGTAGGAAGGTTTGACCAAGTGGGGGGTTTAAAATGATCCTAACTGTAAGAAGGTTTGATCGCTCGATTTGTGGGCCTCTCGTTCATTGAAGGAATCGAGAGGGGATTTTGGTTTTGGTCCTAACTGTAGGAAGGTTTGACCAAGTGGAAAGTGAGAGTGAGAGTACAAATCACTGTAGGAATGTTGATTCGTACAAATCACTCAAAGGGGGTTTCTGATGTTAAGTGATAAAGACTTAACAAAAAGGGGGCTTTGACAATTCGTCAATGATTGATAGATCAGAATTCTAAGCATTATATCCGGACTCTAACAATGAAAGTGTTGAGTGCACGAACATAGCGGAAGTTTGAATGGATTAAACAGGAAAGAATTTTGGTGGTCCCGCCGTCAATTAGTTTGATCGGTGGGGGATTCTGTGGTGGAGACTATGAGTCGTCAAACACCAATGAGAGTTTTGTGAGGGAAAATTGATCCAATGAAGTGATCGGATTTTATCTCAGCAAAAAAGTGTTCGGAAATTAGGAGTTTAACGTTTATCACTTTATTCATCATGACCGGGTTATCCCTAAGAATATTACATTTAACATTCTTCCGGGAACTTCCCGTTACATGAATTATCCACCCCCAGCTTTCTTTGCAAAACTAGGTTTATCATTGTATTGGCTACATGATCGGGTTATCCTTAAGAATATAACGCATGACACTCTCCAGGAACTTCCCGTGGAAGAAAGGAAATAGTTTAGACTCATATACCTATTGGAGTATCAGGGAGCAGTTTAACCTCTTATACCGGTCGGAGGATTGAGAAACAGTTTATACTCGTATACTCTTCGGAGTGTCAGGAAGCAGTTTATACTCTTATACCGGTCGGAGTTTTAGGAAGCAGTTTATACTCTTATACCGGTCGGAGTTTTAGGAAGCAGTTTATACTCTTATACCGGTCGGAGTTTTGAGAAGCAGTTTATACTCGTATACTTATCGGAGTGTCAGGAAGCAGTTTATACTCTTATACCGGTCGGAGTTTCAGGAAGCAGTTTATACTCTTATACCGATCGGGGTTTTGAGAAACAGTTTATACTCGTATACTCTTTGGAGTTGGCCGTTCTCAACTGGCTTACCCTAGCGTTATAACGCCGGCTTCAACCAAGGTTTGGATGCTATTCTTGAGTGTAAAGCACGCCTTGGTTGGATGAAGGATCCTCCTGTGATATGCGCAGTATTTTGGATCCGCAGTATTTTCAGCTTCCTCCTGATTCGTGATGGGCGGGAGCTTGATCTTGTTGTTTTCAAGGAGGGATTCAAAGATGGCTGGAACGTCTTCGTCCTTGAAAGAATACTCTTTTTGGAGTTTCGGGCCCGAGGTCTTTTGTTGTCTCCGGGACTGCTGTTGTGATGTTTGATTAGCATCAACAGCGGCTGCAGGTGTCTTTCCCTTACCACGGGAGGCGAAGTTCGAGTTCGGAGGATTCGTCGTCGATTGTCTCCTCTCGGCCTTTTTCCTTCGGAGGAAGCGCTCGGCTTGTTCACCACGGACCTTCAGATCCTTCCAAGTGTTGGACGGTGCTGTCCCTATTGCTTCCAACACGTCCAACGAAAGATTGTTGTGGCAAGTCTGGAGAACGAACTCCTCAGTGATCGGGTCCTGGCAATTCAACGCTTTGTTCCGAAACCTCTTGACGAAGGTATCGACCGATTCCCCATCCTTTTGCTTCTCGTCGAGCAACGTTCCGATGGATATCTCGGTGTAGTCGTCGAAGAAGTTAGCGAGGAATTTTGTCTCCATGTCGTCCCAGCTATTCACGCTTCCTGGCTTGAGGCGGCGATACCAATCGAAGGCGGCTCCGCGAAGAGTGCCAATGAATGACCGCACCATCAGAGGCTCATTGCCGGAGATAATACCCAGGTGCGATTTAAAATAAATCAAATGCTGAGTGGGGGAACCTTTCCCATCGAACGGCGTGAAGTTGATTAGACTAAACTTCGCCGAATAGGGGATTTATTCCCACTCCCTTGGGTATGGACAAGGAATGCCCGTTTTCTTCACCTCTTGAGCAGAAATCAACGTATTGATCTTATTCTCGAGGTTTTTGATCTTCAGGTTTTCACCTGTACCTTCGTTGGCATCCTCGTTACCACCCCCTGCATTGATGGGAGGGTTATTGGCGTTATGAGTTTCATTTGCACCTGTGTCCTCATCTTCCAGATTGTTCTGGTTATGACGACTTGGTTCACCTTGTTGGTTCCTCAATGCCTGGATTTGTTGCTCATGCATCTCTCTCATGGTCTGCATGGCCATTTGCATTTCAAACCGGAAGCTCTCTTGCTGTTTAGCCATGGCTTCTTCGAGCATCTTGGCCACTTGTTCCGCGCTTATCATCAGTGACTCGCGAGGTTCCCCCTCACTGGACACTGTATTATCTGATGCGATCGCAGAGCAGGTATCCAACTCTTCACCTTCTGAAGGTAATCTTGTCCGAACCCTACCATAAGTTCCTCGTGCGATGGCTCCAGACTGCAGACGGGTTAGGCGCCGGGGTGCCTTCAGAATCGACTCGAGATCATCCCGTGCCGATGTTCCTTTGCTGGTCATGTTAGCGGTGACCTTCGGAAATTCTCCATCTTCAACCGCCCTTCTTCTTTGCTGGAAACGCCTATGCCTTGGCTTTAGCGTTTCGGTACTGAGCCTCTCGAAAACCGAAACTCTTTCGGGGACCGTCTTGGTGCAATTACATTCAGACAATACCACGCGAATGAGTTTGGAACAGGGACATTGAGTTTCGAGCCTACGAGGACTTCTATTTCTGGCTCTGCTCGTACCCCCAGCACGATAGTACAGCTCGTCCGTATAAAAGTCGGAGCAACCCATCGTGTGTTGGCACGATTTCTCAGGTATAACATAATCATCATCAGACGATAACGTTTCCTTCTGAGGGCGAACTGCCTTCTTTGGGCTTTCAAATGTTACACGCCTCGAAACGCGCCTTTGTGGGCGTGAATTCTCGACGGGCTCCTGAACTTCAATACGCAGCGTAGTGCGTTTGGTTGCCCTGATTTCCTCGTCATGCTGAGGGTTGCGGCGACCCCCAGCATGTTGAATCGCTCGGGACTTCTTCATTGGACCCAAACGTTCCTGAACTGAAGCTTTGCATCGTCCATCGGGAAGTGGGCCGAGGCGTTCCAAAACTGACTTCTTTCTCCGGGATGATTCTGCGTGACCTCCCGGAGTAGCCATGGGAATTGTCGGCGACTTAGTTTGGTTCGCCAGAGGTTGAATCTGCTTCGAAGGCTGTGAAGGTTGTGCCTTAGCCTGAATTGCCGCTTCAGACTTAGGTCTCCAAACTTCGCGTGTCGATGGCGGCTTCTTGGCCACCTCCTTCTGCAGCCTTCTACGGGCTTCTTCGGCTTGTGCCCGTGCCTGCGCTGATAGTGCGCGGCGTTTACGAATGCGCTCCTCAAGTGTCGAACGATTCCGTTTGACACGGATCCATTCGTTCATTGGCAGCTTGGAGAAGCTGCCATTCATCGGTGATTGAGGCTGTTTGCCTCCCTTGTTCTTCGGACTCGCGTCACGGCGGATTCCATCCGTGGATTCCATTGCCTTCGCGAATTCTCGGGCCAAGCGTTGACGTCGCCTTTGGCGTGCTCTCTTCAAGACAGACACCACTCCTTTGGTGACGGAGGAATTGGCAAGAACCGGCTTGACCTGGTTGGAAATTAGAGGGATCTCACCCAATGCGACTTTGGCATCCAGCGGGGCGAGATCTTCGTTGGTATTTTCAACTTCTTCATACCAACGAATTTTTCTCCTGGAGGAGAACTTCTTGGACTTGTTGGACTTGCGAGGGGAGGTAGATACGGACGAGGATGACAGATACTCCTCGAACTTTTGTTGGTCGAATTCATACTCGACCTCCTCCTCGACCGGGATCGGGATCCGCGGCTGCGACGCAACGATCTCGGCAGCGAGATCGGTGGCTCCCACTGTGGTCGCCAGATTGTTCGTAGGAAAAATCTTGTCTTTCTTCATTGTTGATTCCATTATCATCTTTAAATAACAACTTTTTGAGTTACAAAGATCCGGTCTTATAAGATCTGATTACAATGAAAATCAAAGAAAAATAAAGAAAAGATTACAACTTTCTCCTTTTGTGTCGAACAAATCACGAGCTCCTGTTTTGCGGTCGCTCACTTGCATGGGTTGTTTGCCTGCGCCGGGGTTTATCCGTGGACCACCACGAGATCTAGATCAGGTCGGATCTACGCAGTATGACGGGTATTATTTCGCCAAGGAAATAATAGCCGGGGGGATTAGTTCACCAAGGAAATAATCGCCCTAATCTTGGGATCAAAGACCAAGCTTTGATCCGGAGTATAACTACGTAGATCTGAGATCCGGTCCTCTCGAACTCCTGCCTTATTTGGCGTTGATGATCGCCGAGCACCAGATCTGGATGAGCAAGTCCTTGAAGTCCCAAAGTTTGGATCTTTTTAAGTTTTGAGCTTCGAATCCTGCAGGGCTTCGCCTCTCCAAATTTTCCAACCTCCTCAAATGAACAAAGGGGGGGCCTATTTATAGGCTACCCTCACTGTGCCTTGGGCACAAGGTGGCCGGCCACATTGGTGGCTCGGCCACCGAGCCACCAATAGGTGGCTCGGCCGGCCACCAGGTGTTCGGTGATTTGCCGTTGTGTGTCCGTTTGTCTGGTTCTGCGATTGATTGGTTCGGATTCGATTCGTTGACCTGATTTGGTAGTAGATCCGCTTCTGAGTTCGAATCCGAAACTGATCTTGACTCAATCGTGATTCCTCCGAGTCCGCTCTTGGTTGGATGACTCATTGATTCCTCAACCCATTGGCTTGATTCCGCATGCGAGTGGATTCATTCCGTTGTTTGTGTGCGGTTCGTCAGCTTCGTAGCCTCGTTAGTCCGCTTCGTCGCGTATCGTTTGGCTTCGGTGTTTGCGGGCTAACGGTCGTGTTTGGATTCGTCGCCCGATGGTCTGTTTGTCGATCGGCGTCGTCGAGCTGTGTTAAGGGACCTATAGGCAGTTTTATACGCTACAATATATAGTAGTTAATTATTATCAAGTTATTTATCTGAAATTAGTGATATATTTCATTGTATATTATAGCTTGTACTAAAATTCTATTTGTTCATGTTGAAGGAAAAATATCAGAGAAATTAACTAAATCGATGGAAGAAAGATTATGATCATCATACGGGGACTACTTCATTTGCCCAGATTGAAGATCAATTTTGTAGGACAACAGTATAAAGTCTTTTAATCTTCTATATATATTCTCTCCACTTCCTAGAATATTTGATAAATAAAACTAATAAATATATTTTTAAATCTCTCTCAGAACGCTACCTTTATCTCGCTACCAGAACTACACAGAAGGACGATGGTTCACTTTAGGAAGAGGTACAATGACGATGAGAATAAGAAACAAAAGCTAGAATTGGCCAAGGAAATGCAGGTTAACTAATTATCTTAGCTCTTGTTAGCCTGTTCTTTTGTTGGGAATTTATTGTTTGCACTCTTCTTTTGGTCATCTTAATTATCATACATGAATTATATGTGTGAATGTGTTAAGGAAGATGCATGCATACATATAACAAAAGGCATAAGGAAGATACCATTTATTAGCACTTAGCTCCCTCAATTGTGGAACTACTTCATCTTTTATTTTACTTGTTCAGGTAAATATATCTTTTATTTTTGAAAGGCCAATTCTTAAATTTATTTTTTTGTCTTTTAGGAAGCTCTGGAAAACACATATGATGAGGTTGTTGTACAGAGCCAGGAGCCCCTGACTAGAGAGCAGAATTATAATGTGAGCCATTTAGATTGTGAACTTTGTTGACCCTATAGTTTTGATGATGATTTATCAAACAATTTATCGCTAATATATTATCTAGTTTTGTGTTTATGTTTCTCTTTACAAGTATTTTAACACACAACAATCAAGCGTTAAAGATTCAAGTTCATATGTGTGGATTTACCTAGGTATAAGTTTAGTTTACTTACATATATTGTATGTTTATATTTAAGCTCAATATATGTACACTTAACACATTTTTTGACGTTTTCTATCGTATAAATAATTTTTCATCAAACGTCGTTATAATATCTTATATCTCATGTTTACAGCTCATTCATACTTCATTATATACATATAATATATGCATGAGATAGATTTACATGTTTATGAGTTATATCGAAATTTTCATATTCGTAAAATACAGGTTTTATGAACACTTTTCAAAAACAGTGTGTTTTTGCAAACAAAAATTATTTTTCCAAAAATTCCTTTTCTAACATGTTCATTTTATCATTTAGAAACTTTCTCCAAAGTTTTATTATTTTTAGAATTGATTTAATATTTTTAATGCATTTTCTAAATTGGCCCAAAAACCTGTCAATGCCAAGTATCAGTTTGCGGTCGACCGCCACGGTCGACCGCCAGAAGTTATCTTTCAGTATTTAGCCTTTATATGCCCACGGTCGACCGTGACGGTCGACCGTGAACCATTCAGAGAGTTTCGCGGTCGACCTCCGCGGTCGACCGTCAGCCTTAAAACCCTATTCTCAGGATTTTTGTGCCTTGCGGTCGACCGCGAGATTTCTACGGTCGACCGCCGTATTAATCATTGGTTTTTAACGG
>BQKN01034109.1:0-10058 GCA_022839385.1 Asparagus kiusianus
TTCAACTCATCGGACAAAGCCGTACAGGTCTGCTGGTCCTGTGCTTCTGTCATCTGAAGAATGCCAAAAGTCTCCTCTTCTTCGCGGAGTTCTTTTCTAAGCTGATCTATCTTGGTCCCACAAGAAGTAATAGAAGAGCGGAGCTCGGCAAGTGAAGATAACCTTGTAGCAAGGCCAGTCTCAACTCGAGCTACTCGGTCTCGCTGCACCTGAACCTCAAGGTCTTCAAGAAGCTGAGTCTCGCGCAATGACTGTAAACGAGTATCCAGCTCAGCAGCAATGAAGGAAGAAGCACCGGTATCTCGAAGCTCACGAAACATCTGAAGCTCATGCTCTAAGCAGTCGAGATCGTCAACTATGGCCTTCGCCAAATCTAGGTATCCTGCCTCCCTTATTAAATTGATTCTGGAATCAAGGAAAGGTTTGAACTGGTGAAGGGAAAGTCCACTGTGGAAAAGCTTGCCAATCATAGCCTTCATAAAGGAGAAGAAGGAGCGAACTTCTAGACAGATAACGATCTTGTCGGGATCGTCGTCGGATAACAACTCCTTCACTAAGACATGAAGACGAGAAGAACGCCCTATACAAAAAAAAAAAGAGGGAGAAGTCCGTCAAAAGTCTTGATAAGAAAAAGGAATAACACTCTTCAATGAGTTAACTTATACCTTCTTCCTCTTGAACCGCTGGGGGTAGTGGAGGTGTAACGGCTGTAGGTGCATCAACTGGTATAGTTGGTCTCACAGCCGGCTCAACAGGGTCTTTCTCAACAAAAACTCCTGCCAGATTCAAAACGGAATTCACAGAGGCATTACATTATAGTTGCATTAGTCAAGATTGGCTAGTCCTATAATTAACTCAGAAAGAAGCACATACCTTCAAAGGAACCATCCTCAGGGTTTTCAGCGAAGGTGCGCTCAGAAAACATGTCTCCAGGTAGCTGGTCCTCGATCTGAGGAGAGCTATATATATAGCGCATCATAGGAGTGTCCGCAAACAAGCTTCCCTCGTCAAAGTCATCGATGGAGAAATCTGACGTAAAAGAATATCAGTGCCAAAGAAAAGTGAAGAGACTACAACTGATGGAAATGAGTTACCTCTCACGGGTGCATCGGCCTCTTCATTTCCAGGATTCGCCTCCTGCAAATTATCTGAAGAAGCAAGAGGTAGAGGACAGTTAGAGGGTACACAAATTCATTTGGTGTATCATCTAAAGAAATGCGTTGTCAGTGTTAGATGTACCTTGATTCACGGAATCGGGTCCTACATTGCCCTCCTCTCCAATGTCAGCAACCCCTGTAGGCCTCTCTACAGGGGGTAGCGGATCAGACTCATCGGGAGATACGGGGATTGGATCAGGACTCATATCATGCTCCTCACGCGCTCCTATATAGAGAGGGAGAAGTATAAGTCAATGCGCTGAGTAACCAGAGGAATAGTTCTCAGGATAAATGTTACCTCCATCACTGGCAGGATCATCACCAGCTAGGTCCGTATCGGAAGCTCGGGAAGCTGCAGGCAGCTTACGGACTAACCTCTTCCGCCTAGCAATGGGGATCGAAGGTCTCGCCCGAGGAGGAGGATAGAACTCTTCATCATGATCAGCTGTAGTCCCTGAAACATTGAACTATAGTCAGTTTCAATACTTCTAGAAAATAGAAGAAAAAGATGAATAGCAAACCTCGCTCAGAAGAGTCATCACAATCTTCGGGATCTCCGCCGGAAGCCTCGTCTGTGGAATGGAATGACCTATGGCCATCTTCATCAATTCGGCGAGTCTTATTCTGTGTCCTCTGTGATCGAGCTTTCTCCCGAATCCTGCGCGAGTCAACCCGAGAAGCTTCCTCAGCCTCTAGCTCCGCAATCGGCTTCACAGGGATAGTCTTGTTGGCTGCTAATAACCACTTGCAGCTCAAGAAGGTGAGATTCAACTGCCTATCAATACTCGGAAGGCTGAACTTAGCGCCGGTACAGCCAGTCACGGTCCACAACCATGCACGAAGACCGTCCACCAAACCACTGTGGGTCCGAAGCTGCTGACGAGGATTCCCGATGTAAAGTTGATCGTAACCAAACTGGCGAGCAAATCGGCAGGGTAGATATGGCTCTATGAAGCACTCATTCCTCACCCGGAAAGTCAAATAGCCGGGCCTGATGTTCACCAGCCAATTAAAGCAGCCAATGTCTAAGTGGGTCCGATTCTCTCTCGGCCTCTCATCGTCTGTCAAGCACTCGCCATATCGGCCGGAGAACTGCGGAAAACAAGTGGAGAATACCCAACACTTGTGGACCTGCAGCTGCTGTCGGACATCAGAAAACCCGCGGCCTTCCCACCTACCATTTTCAAGTAACTGCAGCAGGGGAACAGAGTGATCTGTGGCATTCGGCACCGACATCATGTCCGGACGGTGAAGGACGAACCAGGCCATCAAATAAGCGTACGGAAGCTCTACCTTAAGCGTGGGAATCTGACCTGGCAAATCGGTCTCCTTCCGTGTGAACGCACTGGAAAGCTGTCGAAGTCCTCGGTGAATGTTAGCCACCATCACCGGAAGAAGTGAGAGTTCCTTCTTGTATGCGAGCTGAACTGCTGGGAAGAGTACCTCCAAGGGTAAGGCGTCCCCAGACTGGTATGGAACCACGCACTTCTTCAACAAGATAGCAAGAAAGCCGGCAAGAAGAGTCATCGGCTGAATCGGTGTGGTCGCATGCCATAAGAAAGATCTGAACTTGGTCTTCACAGGAAAGTCACCCTCAGGACTGCTGGTGGTATAGGAATGAGCATCAATCTTCTTCAGTAGATGGTTCACCTCTGAAGGAATGAGTGGGGCCAACTCACAAATATCCTCGCCAGAGCTGCTCTCCAAGTTCTTGAACAAATAGTTCGCGAACTGCTTCAGACTCACAGAGGCCTTCGTCCTCTTGGCTAAAGGCTCAGACTGCGCCAAAGCGATATGGTAATGGCAAGTGAGATCCCATAGAGTCTCGTAACGGTCGTGCATGCGATCCTTCAGCTGACTCAACTCATGACTGGAAGGGAAATACTCCTGGTATAACATCTGCCCCATGGTCAAGCCAGAAATCCTATGCAACTCATGAAGAGCCAAGCCCAACTCCCCCTGACGGGTCAGAAAAGTGTTCGAGTCTGGATTATATAACTCGAACAAAGCACAGAAATGTCTCAAACTGACAGGTAGGCCATACATGGTGGCACGAACGGCGGTATACAAACCGCAAGCGTGCAACTCCTCGCCCCAGCGGCTCAAGACGTATGTAGTCATGCGACTCCACCAAGACTTGTCCGAAGAGTGGACCCAACCATAAATCCTGTGACGAGTCGCAGGCATCTCCCGTCCTAGGGCAGCGAGGCGATTCCTCAAAGTCGAAGCAGTGGCGAGAAACTCGTTACGTGGTGGTGCATCCAGTCCCAACACTCCGGGATGCAATCCGGTGATGTGACTCCTGCTTGAACCAGGAGCTGCCTGATGAGTGATATAGCCGCAATGGACGCTCTCATGATCCACTGTCAAACGCCACGACATCTCGCGTGTCACGGCCTGACACCTGAGCTCAATTAATGACCGATGTCGAGGAATTTCCGGCAAGTATATGAAGCCACCGCCGGTCTTGTGAAGCCACTGCTCAGCGTCAATGAACACGGCTTCTGGGTCATCGACAGAATCACCAAATAGGAAATTGCTCTTCCGGAGAGGCTGGGTAGAGCTGCCGTCCTTCACAAAAGGAGCATCTGTAATCAGCTGGCGAATAGCTCGATGACCACCCTCCCTCACCACCTGGGCAACCTCAGTCGACGTGCCCGAAGCAAACTGAGGAGTAGCCGGAATAGGGGAAGGATTGTCAGAGGTCGAGTAATGCTCGCCACGACGCCCATAGACTGTGTGGGCTGAGAACGATCCAGAAGAGTACCCCACTGCAGAATAGACAATTAAACACGGGTTAGTCTCGGTTATAAAAGGAAATTGAACTCATCTTACAAATAGCTAAGATAGAGTCATTGCCTTATAAAGGGTGAGACGATTTGGCCACATTGTGCAATCATAAGATAGGGTGCATCGAGGATCCCTGCCTTATGAAGCGCAATGCAGCGTCAATTCGCCCCCTTTATTTTGAGATATGGTTTTGACCAAGCAAAACATATCTTTGAAGCGTCGATCCTCACCAAGGAGAACCAAGGCTCTTCCCGATTGCCTCGCCAAGGAGAACAACGTGGGGTAAACAGGGACCAATTCGCAAATTCTCAGAAAAAAGGGGTTAATTTGCAAAATTCCCAAAAATGCCAAAGCGTCGATCCTCACCAAGGAGAATCAAGGCTCTTCCCGATTGCCTCGCCAAGGAGAACAACGTGGGGTAAAAAGGACCAATTTACAAATTTTTAAGAAAAAATGACTAATTTGTAAATTTCCAAATATTGCCAAAAATAGCTCACCGGTGTAGGAAGGCGGCGCACCATCAGCTGACATGGCAGGGGAACGACCTCTCGAAGAACGCGGCATGACGAGCTGCAAAATAAATCAAAAGAAGTCAGATCTAGAAAAAAGATCACTTTTTTATCAGATCTACACCCCTAAAAGATTAAATCGAGGTGTCAAATCACACCCTCAACCCTCACCTATGATCCTACAAATGCATAAATTAAATTGAGCATGAAAAAGATCATAATTGTGGGAGATTTACCTGAAGAAAGGCTAGAGATCCAACAAAAATGAGACCTTTTTGGAAACTCTCAACACGCGCTCGAGGGGCCTGAAAGAAATTCTAAAAAATTGGATTTTTGAGGGATTTTTCAGTCCAAGATCAAAAGGAAGCCTAGATCCAGGACAACTATCAAAGTTTCGAGGAGAAAAGACGCTCGAGGGAAGAAAAAAATCAAGAGGAGAAGGGGAGGGGTTCGGCCGGCCCTAGAGAGAGGAAAAGAAAAGAAAGAAAAAGAAAAAGACCCTCTTTTATATAGTGAACCAGCCTTGAACCAGACCGGACCAGGGTGAACCAGACCAGACCAGTCCAAATCAGTTCAAAAGGGGCCGAACCAAGCATCGAAACGACCTCAAATCAACCGAGAGTTCAGTCCTTGGTTTATTCCTGCCTCTCCCACATATTCGGAAGGATCGAAGAAATTTTTTTTGAGCCAAATTACTGCCTTTTTTTTGGCTCATTTTTTAAGCCGGTTCAGCTCATTTTGGGGCACGGAAATACTCCAATAAGGTATACGAGTATAAACTATTCCCTATTTTTATTGAGAAGTTCCTGGAGAATATTCTTCTAAAAATATTCTTAAGGATAACTCAATAACACGACGCCGGACAACGCGTCTCAAAAGAAGACTCGACGCCGACAATCGAACGAAAGTTGCACGTTGAACCAACCGACAAAAGCTAAAGATCGGAAAACTAGGAATCGACTTCAAGTTCAAATTCCGACGACGGTCAGACAATAAATGCAGCACCGGAATCCTCATAGGCGTTCTATAAAGCACTGAATGACCTGGTGGAATTGAAGGAATCCAGAACAGAAGCCATTCCAAGATCCCGTTATACCGACTCAAGGTTGGGACGATCACATCCAAAGTATTCCAGACTCTTCTATAAAAGAACGAGACTGAAACACTTTGGAGGGGGTATCTGTAGGCGTATAAAATTGCCTATAGGTCCCTTAGCTTAGCTCAGCACGATGATTCGACAAAACAACGGACATTCGAGCGACGAGGCGACGAGGCACGCAAGCAACGGAATACGTTCACGTGCGGGACCAAACCAACGGTTCGGAAAGTTAACGAGTCGTCCAACAACAAAACGGACTTGAACTCAAACACCGAAGCGGAGCTACTGCCAAATGAGGATTCGGGCAATCGAATCAAGACCCGAACAAATCAACGAAAGTTCAAGGCAACGAGGCACATGAGCAACAGAACACGTACGCACGTGGAATCGAACCAACGTTTCGGGGAATCACCGAGTCATCTAAACAAGAGCGAACTCGGTGATATAACGATCGAATCAAGACCAATCCCGGACTCAAACTCAGAAACGGATTAACTGCCATATTTGGAATCAAGTCAATGAGCCGATTCCAGAAACCGAATCAAATCCGAACGACGGAAGACCGGAAACACCGGAAAACGACGAAACCAGCGCACCTGGGGGAACTCGGCCCGAACCGAACCACCCTAAGGTGGCTCGGCCCGAACCGAACCACCCAGAGGTGGCTAGGCGTCGGTTTGTGCCAAAGGCACAGTCTTGAGTGCCTATAAATAGGCCTGGCACTCGTTCATTTGGGAGGACTTTTTTCTGAAACTTCTGAAGAGCCGAAACTCTGCCGGATTGCGACCTCAACTCGGATTGTGAAGGCTTGAAGACTTGGATAACCAGATCTACGTGATACTACTCCGGATCTAAGCTTGGTTCTTAGATCCCGAGATTAGAGCGAGCGTTTCCTTGGTGAAACGATCCCTCTCGGCTACTATCTCCTTGGTGGGATAGTACCCGTTATACCACGTAGATCTGTTCAGATTAAGATTGCGCGGTGGTACACGGTACTCAACCCCGGCACAGGCGAAGAACCCCACAAAGCGAGCGACCGCAAAACAGGAGCTCGTGATTTGTTCAAGGAAAGTTGTAATCTTTATTTCTTTGTTTTGATTTTGTTGTAAGCCGGATCTTATAAAAAGACCGGATCTCTTTGCAAACGCATAAAGTTGTTGTCAAAGTTGTAACAGAATCATCAATGAAGAATAACGCAATTTCTCGCTCGAACAATCTGGCGACCACAGTGGGAGCCACCAGCTTCGCTGCCGAAGCTGGAGTGTCGCAACCGCGGATCTCGATCCCGGTCGTGGAGGAGGTCGAGTACGAATTCGACCAGCAGAAATACGAGGAGTACGTGTCCTCGTCCGGATCTGCCTCCTCCCCCAAGTCCAAGAAGTTCCAGAAGTTCTCCTCCAGGAGAAAAGTCCGTTGGTGTGATGAAGCTGAAGCCACCAACGACGACCTCACCCCAATCGACGCCGAAGCTGCGTTGAGTGAGGTCCTACCGACCTCAAAGAAGGTCAAATCTGCCATTGAAGGCGTGGTGACTCTCTCCAAGAGAGCCCGCCAGAGGCAACGTCAACGCCTCGCGAAGCAATTCGCCAAGGCCATGGAGTCCGTTGACGGGGTCCGCTATCATACGGATCTGAAGAACAAACGAGGCAAACAGCCTCAACAGCAAATGCAGGGTGGTTCCTCCAAACCATCGACAATGGAGTGGGTCCGTGTCAAACGGAATCGCTCAACGCTGGAGGAGCGCATCCGCAAGCGCCGCGCGTTGTCCGCGCAAGCACGGGCCAAAGCTGAGGAAGCCCGTCGCAAGCTGCAGAAGGAGGTGGTCAAAAAGCCGCCACCTACTCGCAAGATTTGGAGGCCAAAGTCTGAAGCGGTTCAGGCTAAGGAGCAAAACCCGCAGCCTCCAAAAGTTCGGACGCCGGCAAGTCAATCCAAACAGCCGGTGATTGCCGCAACTACCCTGGGAGATCCCGCAGGACCATCCCAGAAGAAAAGATTAGTTTTGGAGCGCCTCGGTCCACTTCCGAAGGAACGAGGTAAAGCTCCAGTTCAGGAACGCTTGGGGCCAGTGAAGAAGTCCCAACCAATACAGCATGCTGGGGGTCGCCGCAACCCTCAACACTTGGAGCAAACCGCGGCACCCAAGCGCACAACCTTGCGCATTCAAGTGCAAGATTCCGCAGAAGATTCACGTCCACGAAGACGCGTTTCGAGGCGTATAACTCTCGAGAGCCCGAAAAAGACAATTATTCCTCAGAAGGAAACGTTGTCATCTGATGACGACAACGTTATACCTGAGAGGTCGTGCCAACACACGATAGCTTGCTCTGACCTCCAAACAGATGAGCTGTACTATCGTGCCGGGGGTACGAACAAATCTAGAAAGAGGAGCCCTCGAAGGTTCGGGAATCAATGTCCTTGTTCAAATCTCATTCGGGCAGTACTGTCTGAATGCAATTGTGTTAAGGCAGTCCCCGAAAGAGTATCGGTATTCGAAAGACTTAACACCGGAGCGCCAAGGCCAAGGCATAGGTGTTTCCAACGAAGGAAAACAAGGGTCGAGGACGGTGAACATTCAAGGGTCACCGCCAACATGACCAGCACAGGAACAGCGGCTCAGGACAACCCCGAGACGATTCCAGAAACATCCCGACCCAGGACCCGTTTACAATCTGGGGCTATCATTCGCGCGACGTATGGTAGAATCCGAACGAGAGTACCTTCGGGAGACGAAGAATCAGATGCTGGCTCAGCAGTGGCGTCTGATAACACAGTGTCCAGCGAAGGACAACCCCGCGAGGCATTTATGATAAACGCGGAGCAAGTGGCCAAGATGCTTGAAGATGCTATGGCCAAACAATAGGAGACCTTTCGGTTCGAAATGCAAATGGCCATGCAGAACATGAGAGAAATGCATGACCAACAGCTTCAAGCATTAAGGAACCAACAAGGGGAGCCAAGTCAGCCCAACCAGAACAACCTGGAAGATGAGGGTACAAATGAAGCTCGCAACGTCAATAACCCTCCCATCAATCCAGGGGGTGGTAATGATAATACCAGTGAAGACACAGGTGAAAGCCTAAAAATTAAGAATCTCGAGAACAAAATCAACACATTGATTTCTGCTCAAGAGACTAAAAAGACGGGCATTCCCTGTCCCTACCCAAGAGAGTGGGAATCGATCCCATATCCGGCGAAGTTTAGTCTAATTAACTTCACGCCGTTTAATAGGATGGGTTCACCAACTCAGCATTTGATTTATTTCAAATCGCACTTGGGAGTCATCTCTGGCAATGAGCCTCTGATGGTGCGGTCATTCGTTGGCACTCTTCGCGGAGCTGCCTTCGATTGGTATCGTCGCCTCAAGCCAGGAAGCATAAACAGCTGGGATGACATGGAGACGAAATTCCTCGCGAATTTCTTCGACGACGACACCGAAATCTCAATCGGGTCGTTGCTTGATGAAAAGCAGAAAGACGGAGAATTAGTCGAGGTCTTCGTCAAAAGGTTCCGGAATAAGGCGATGAATTGTCGGGACCCTATCAGCGAGGAGTTCATCCTCCAAACCTGCCACAACAACCTCTCGCTGGATGTTTTGGAAGCAATGGGCACAGCTCCATCCAAGACATGGAAGGACTTGAAGGTCCGAGGCGAGCAAGCTGAGCGATTCCTCAGGAGGAAGAAGGCGGAAAGAGGCCAACCGGCTACAAATCCTCCAAAGCAGAACTTCAATCAGAAGGGAAAAGGTAAAGCTCAGGTTAACGCTGTTGATGCTAACCAAACCTTTCAATTGCAACCTCAGCAACAGCAACAGCAGCAGCAGCAACAGCGAGCTCCACAGCAATCGCAGTCACATTGGCAGCAGCGGTCTCAGAAGCAAAAGTCTTCGGAGCCGAGGTTTCCCAAAGTCTACTCCTTCAAAGATGACGAAGTTCCCGGCATCTTCAAATATCTATTGGAGAACAACAAAATCCAGCTGCCTGCGATTGTGGATCATGAAGGGGCCACCAAGGTGACGGACCCGAGGTACTGCGCGTATCACAGAGCGGTTCACCACCCTACGAAATCCTGCTACCACCTCAAGGACAAGATCCAGGCCTTGATCGATGTAGGAGTCATAACTCCGAAACCGGCCAAAAATGTGGGAGCGAACGCGGTATCCATCAGTTTTGGATCGGTGCCTACAGATTGGTTCGAGCCTAAGCGCGTCACCAAAGTCGGGATGAAGACGGTGAACGACGATCCGCACGGACAGCGCCAAAAGGGACTCGTGCCACACACGGCCACGAACGGCGAAATCCTCTGGGTTCACCCCGACCTGATTGGAGATGAACAATGGACCGGATCATCATCCAAGAAGAAATCCAAAGGGAAGGGCAAATCGTGTTGTGGAGTTTCTGCTATCCCGGGTGAAGATGATGAAAGGATCACCGCTTTTCCACTCTCCGACGAGGAACAGGAAGTCTTTGCGACCCGAAGTGGGAATCAGTACCACTTCAACTA
>BQKN01034111.1:0-53265 GCA_022839385.1 Asparagus kiusianus
CTTTTAATAAATTGATGTGCATTATGTTTAAACCAAATTTTAAATTCTTTTTCGAATATAGATGCAGTAGGATGGTAATTGAGTTTTGATGTTTACTTTTGGTTTGCATATTCAAAGGCTTAAGGTATTTTATGTTTTGATGTCAATTCATGAAATAACTGAGATATGAAAGTAGGATATGACTTTCAAAGCAAATGGGAAATGTTACACTTTGCATGTACTCATTCTCTGAACTTCAATGGTTCAATAATAAAATTTCTCCCCGTTAAAGCCATAACTAATGGTAAAAACAAACATTCATATGTGTAAGTTTCACCTCCACATGAATGCTACCTATGTTCAAAATGTGCGTTTATGACTTTAGATTTTTAGTCAACTAGTATAATGCACGTGCGTTGCACGTCACGTGTTGCACGTGGACGTGTTGTTGTATTTAATATTATATCATTTAATAAATTATATATAACCATTAAAAATTATTTTATTGCACTATGATTATAATTTTTTAACTTATACTAATATTAGTACTTATACTATTATTAACATACATTTAATAGTTATTTAAAATCTTTTATTATTATATTATTAAACAATTTATTTAGGAGTATAATTATTAAATAATAATGTAATCATTAAACTGCACTATTGATATAATTAAACCATTTAAATTATTAAATATTTATGTCATGTACATATTTTGTTACAATATCTATTAAACAATGGCAATACTTTTTAGTATTATATGACTTTATGTTGTAAAGAATATTACCTTGTTCGATAATTAATATCATCTTAATAATAAAAAATTGGATGGTACAAATTAAAAATACTATTATTTAGAAAAAGTAATTTATATAAAAATATTGGATCCTTGAAATATATGAGACATTTACTTTCCAACAAAAAGTGCATAACTCATAAATTTCAAAGATCCAATATTTTATTGCACTATGTTCATAATGTCAATTTTTTATGTCTAAGACAATATTATAATATCGTAAAGGGTAATAATCATTATAATATGAAAATCCTATTTATAATATTATTAATATTTATAATTATGTACAATATTTTATTAAATAAATAATTTCACTATTTCATTACAACTAATAATTATTTTATAATAAATTATAATATATTTATTAATTTTATTATCATTATAAATTATTAGTATATTCTAGCAAGTGGCCAAATATTTTGAAGAAAAGAAGAGAAAAGTATATGTCTCATAAATTTCAAGGATCCAAATTTTTTATATAAATTAATTTTCTAAAATAAAATTATTTTTAACTTATAACATCCAAATTTTTATTACTAAGATGATATTAATTATCAAACAAGGTAATATTCTTTACAACATAAAGAAATAACCCCTATTTATACTATTATTAATAATTATAATTATGTGCAAAAATTTATTAAATGAATGACTATTACTATTTTATATAATTAATAATTCTTTATAATAAAGTATCATATATTCATGAATTTTGTTATCATTATAAATTATTAATATTCTATTGAATGACCAAATAATTTGAGAAAATGAAAAGGTGCATAGTTAATGAGAGGTTATGGATCATTAGTTTTATAATTAATGGTATCATTTTGAGTTATAAAAATTTGAGAGGGTAAAAAAGGAAATCAAAAGTTTTGACATGGGTATTCTCTGTTATAAGTAGTATAGATATAGATATAGATATAGATATACACCCTTTTTAGAAAGCTTCAACAATATCCTGACAACTGTTACTAGTTGTTGGTTCGGTTTAATTTAGTTTAAATGTTAATGTTTCATTTGTCTTTAAAGCTTTTCTCAATGATAATTATTTATATATTTTGTAAATTAACATTGAGCATTTCTCCAATTAGCTATGATTATTTGAGAATAATTTAAAGACCGTCTTATCCACTATTTTCTTATGACGATGGCTTTTGTGAAGGTGCTCCAGTTGGATGTGAAGATTACTATTTTCTTTGTGAACAAATTTAGCATTAAACATCCTGCTCATGTTGGGTATATATATACTTGAATATTGTCATCGTGTTGGGTATATAAATTACAAGACATCTTTTTTGTTTGATCCGAATACATGCTTTATGAAGTGATGAGATAGTTTTCCTTGAATATTGCGTTCATGACGCCATCTACTCTGATTATCCTTTTTCTCATTATAGGAGTCTTATAATCATTAATCATGTTCAGACTAAAATGGAAAAATGTGAGAAATCTTGCTCAGATATGATTTGCAAAGGTTATTATTTTTAAGGTTGATAAATGTCTTTTATTTAATATTGCATTGGATACATAATTCTCACGCTGATCTTTTAAAAAGAGTACTTTTAAGGTTATTTCACAAATGAATCAGTTGTGTGCTCAAGTTGGGTATGTAAGTAATAATTCATCCTTTTCTTTGATCTGAAGCTTTATGAAATGACGCTCTTAATTAACAGTGAAATAGTTTTCTTTCTCATTTTCTAAAATAAATTGGTTTGAATGTTCTTATTTCTATACTTGGGATTTTTAGCTTTAGACCCAAAATTTGACCCTTACTTATCAAAAAATCCATTAAGTTCTATCTAGACCTATAAACCCAAAATGCCCACACCCCTTACTTCTATTGATGATGGGTAACCAAACAGTCGAATATCCGGTTCTAAGTCTAGTAGCTTTCAGCCTGCACAAGTAGAAATTCGTGAGAGGACGGGGCTTGGTTCCCCCGTGGTTCCTCCGACGATCAACTCAGTTGATGAACTTGAGTGAGGAAAATGAAGAACTGTGTGAGTTCTTAAGTGTAGAATAATTTGCAGATATTGATTAGAATAACTTAGATCAGAGATTAGATCTCAGAAGATCAGAATCCTCGCTATGTTAGAATAATACCTCTATTTATACTGGTGCCGAAAGGGTAGATTGGTCATTTCGACCAAGCACATGATGGCGGTAAAGAAGTATGGGCTAGCAGCTACGTCAGCACCTACTTTACAGGTGTCTCTCGGCGAGTGGCGGAGAGATCACTTCTGCATTAAATGTGAAGTGATTGGGGGCATGACGGTGGCAACGTGGTCCGATGAGTCATGAAGACTATCGGGGCTAGAGGCATGATGGTGCCTGCCAAGCATTAAATGCGATGCTAACACGTTATCAGTGGGAGAGGCTCGAGGTTGAAGTCTTTTAGTTTGGCCAAGAAGTAACGCCTTTCGAGTCGACCTCGCGGGGCGTTGACTAATTGGTCGAGTAGGCTCGTAGCGAGTCGTCTTCGATGAGAGGACCGATCATTATTGCCCTTCGAGTCAACCCAAGAAGATGTCGACTCGGCGAGTCGGCTAAGTCGAGATCCTTGCTAGTTTTGGCCGCCAGTTTGATTGGGGCATTGCATGTAGAAGTACACTCGTCCGTTGTTAGCAAAGGGTTACACTTTGGCAATTGAAAACACCATAACAACTTCTAAACCCATCTTTTATTAAACAATATTTTTTTGTGCAATATTTTTAAATAATACCAACACTACCCTTAAACCATATCCCCATCCCCCAAAGTATGTCTCTCTCTCTCATATACCAAAATCCCCAAAGTTCTCTCTCTCTCTCTAGTTTGCCCGAGTTCCTCTGACCATAAAATCCCACGGATCGAGTCTCTTCCAACCACAAATCCCACAAAATCCAGTCGAGTCTCCTCTGTCCACAAATTTCACGGATCGAGTCGAGTCTCCTCTAACCACAAATCCCAAGGATCGAGGCCCCTCTAACAATAAATCCTACAAATCATTGGAGTCCTCTACCCTCAAGATAGGCTTCTCATCATCGTCAGTGCCCTGAAGCCGTAGCTTAGAGTTCAAGTGATCGTCGCCGGTCATTTGTCGAAGAGGTAGTCAAAAATTGTCATTTGGTGAAAGCAAACAGGAGTTCTCTCAAATTGTCGTAGCGCTAGCCCCCAAACCCCCTTTAGTGCAATGATATGGGATTTAACACCTATATGGCGAGTTCCCTCCCCCACCAAATTCTATGATATGTGATTTCCACGCTAAGTTCCTGATGAAGCTTCTTTTTAAGATCTGTGCGGTAGATGGGTTGATCTTTCAATATTGTTTTTACTTGATTAGCTGCCCTCTTCCGAGATGCCCGAGGATGACCCTCCTCCCTAGGCCTCCGGCAAGGCAACTGTGTGCACCACTAATTTTTTTTAACATAGAACCACTCGCAATGTACTTGTCTAATACGATGAACCCACCATTCATAGTTTAGAGTCTTGCATCACACATTTACTCTCCTCGATTCATTTTTCGGGAAGCTATAGTCGAAACCAAGTGCAATAGAATAATTTCTTAAGCTCTGCCTCAAGTGATGATAAAGCATGTTCTTCCACTAGTGGGATGATAGGATTTCTGCATAGGATTAGACACTAAATTACAACATAACGAATTAAGTTCTTAAAATAGAAAAATATGTATAATTTAATAAATTTTAATGTTTTTTAGTAGTTATTTTACACGTTAATTATATTTCATATTTATTTGACAAACTTTTACCTTATACATGTTGTGCTTGGTTGTTGCCCAAGTAAAATCTCTCTGTCCAACTCGACATGCATCTTGACGATTTTCTCGTTGCAATCGTGATGTACAATTAGCATTATCAAGACATCAATATCATTGATAAGATGAGCTAATAGTTCAGCATGTGGGACTTTATAACTCAATTGCAATGTGCTTGCACAACAATTCACTCTACTTTGCACTTGATTTACTAAATCATTATGATTTCCCTTAATATTCAATGGAATCAAGTGATTATTTCCTCTGACGTCGGTTAACAGGACATAAAACTCTTCATCCATCTCTAATATTTGTTACTAAAAATTAAAGGCAAATTATAAAATACGTCAAGACTCGACATTACAAATTTTTAAAGAAATGTATATAAAGATGAATGAAGAATTGAATCACTTCCTACAAAGAGATAAATGTATTAAATTCAATTCTATATCTAAAAAACAAAATGATTGTTTTCCTTTCTAACAAAATTTCAATCGAAGGCATGAGCATTCTTTGAAAAAATCGGGTCTTTTGCTTAAAAATAGAGCTTTTCTAAAAGAAACAGAATATCTAATCTTAATTCTTCAAGAAACTCGTGGATCATGCACTTCAGAGCATGATTCTTCAATGATTATAAGCAACAACGTCCTCTTCCTCTTTATTCTTCAAACACTAAATCGTATCTCAACCACTATATCATAATTCTAGTAATGAGAGTTATGAGGGAAGAGAGAAAGGATATTAATGGAGGTGAGAGAATATGAGAGAATAATGAAGAAGAAAAGCAATTAGGTTTTTTTTCTTTTTTTTGGATCTAGGGTTTAATGGAGTAATGGCGCCCTTTTCTCTCTCTCTCTCTTGCCTACATCAATTGAGAAAAACACCAGAGAAGACCGTTGGAAGAGAAGAGAGATATGTGAGGGCTATTTTGGAAACTATATATTTGTGGGGCTCACAATAATCATACATGATGGAAATTGTGTTTAAAATTAAATGGGTGTGGGCATTTTGGGTTTTTAAGTCTAGATAGTACTTAATGGGTTTTTTGATAAGCAAGGGTCAAAGTTTGGGTCTAAAAGCAAAAATCACACGTAAATATTGCACTAATGTTGCAATCTACTCTAATTATCATTTTTTTGACAAAAAGAGTCTTATAATTATTAATCTACTTCAGACTTCAAGAACAAAAGGAGAAAATGTGAGAAAGCTTGTTCGGTTGTAATATGCCCTGATTATTGTTTTTGAGGTTGATAACTTATTGTCTTTTATTCAATATTGCATTGGATAAATAATTCTTAGGCTGGACTTTTTGCCAATTAAAAAAAAAGTATTTAAAAGATTATTTCACAAATGAATTAGTTACACTTAATTTTGTGATGACCATATATATTTAAAATTGATAAAGATATTATATTTTTTCTTTTATAATTGTATTTGTGTTGGTTCATTAGAAGTTAAAGTCACAATTATATATAGGAGAGTAAATGTGAAGCAGAATATAACTGATTTGTTTTAGTTTTAGTTTTTTTTGGTCTTATATAACTTATCAATTTATAGATGATTCAACATTGCATTGTACATGTAACTTTCAGGTTGAAACTTTTTGTTTGAAAAGGTACTTTGATGTCTAAAATTGATCAATTGATTTTCTATTTAATTTTTTAACTATTTGTACGCTCTCAGTTAATACATACTCAGGTCCATTTTCTCACACATGCTCATGTACATTTTCAAGTTTGTATTAGTAACTTATAATGATTGAGTTGTTCACAAGGGTAGTTAATTAATATATGCCTAATCTTATATTATTTTTTTGTAGGTGCTATGAACAATTGTGATTTCATTTTTTAGGCATATAAATTTGTTGAAAGTTATTGTATTTCTTTATTTTAATTTTTTTTTAAAGCTCCATACAAGACAAATCCGTGCATTGCACTGAGCTGAAACTAGTTTGCGTGAATTTAATCCACATTAATGTTAGAAAAACGAAATGACGGATATGCACAAGTATTGCTCTAGTTCATTTGGCCTAAGTCTTAACTTACAGGATTTGGAGGTCTAATTTCAAAATCATACTCCCTTTAAAAGCACGAGTTCGGAAAATCTTTTTTAGACAAATATACCCCTTTATAGTTTGAACTACCTTATCTATAATCTAATCTAATTTTCAATGGTCAATATTACCCTTCACTATTTTGAATATTTTATTTATATTTTAATCTATCCTAATCATAATCATATCTTATCCTAATCCTATGTGAACCATGTTTAGCTTAACAATTTAAAAAAACTAATATTAATAAAATATATAGAACATAAAAATGATATTAGTTTGTTAAGATAAAGAAATTATAAGTAGATAACATATTATAATAAATGAAGTATTGCAAAAAAAAACAATAAAAAGTTTTAAAATTGTAGAAAAGACCTTGAAAAGTTTAAAATTATAAAAATCATCCCAATGTCTCAAAACTTAAAATAAAAAACATGAAATTAAAAAATTAACATCAGTTTGCAAAGAATTTAAAATTTATAGTTAACATCTCAATGTCTCAAAAATTATAGAAACACCCTCAAAAGTTTAAATTACAGACAAGCACATTAAAATTCTAAAATTTTAAAACTTACAAACAACACAGATGAATTCAAGAGATTACCATGATACACCTAAAATTTTTGACATTTAAATTTAATTTTTTTAATTAACACCCTCAATATCTCAAAAATTATAGAAACACCTTCAAAAGTTCAAATTATAAAAACCACCCTAAAATTCTAAAATTTATAAATAACATAAGATGAATTCAAGATATTATCCTTAGACACCTAAAAAATTAAAATTTGCCGAAATTAATCTCAAAATTTTTAAAAAACTCCTTCAAAATTAAAAAATTGTAAAAAAAACTCTAAATTTTCAAAAATTTTAACTAGCACACATCAAATTCGTCGATTGGTAGACCACTGAAATTTAATATTTTCAAAATTAATCTATAGTTTTAATAATTACAAAAGACACCCTCAAAATTTTAGATACATTCGTAACATTAATTGATAGATGTTTAAATCCATAGAAATGATAAAACATTATAATATTATACCTTAGCATTAATTGATTTTAATTTAGAAACTTTAATCTTTGACATTAATAATATTTATAGGGTAAAAGAATACAATGAATTACATATGGAGAAACTATTAGAATATTTAGGGATAACTTTAAAAGAATTGAGTTATTTCCATTGCAAATGGGAAAGTGATGGAAATAAATCTAAAATTTAGAAAACGTCAATGAATCACTTGAATTGGCATTAACATAAGACATATCTATTAATGAAGCACTGAATGAGTTACATTAAAAAATAATTTAATAACTTTATCCTAATCAAAGAAAAAATCTCCATGGAAGACATAAGAAAAATTAGTAAGTATTCATAAATTCCATATTATGTTCTTCAAATTAAATATTAATATTATAATTTAAGAGAAATTGGTAATGAATAATGCAGGTATTTAGTTTAGATCTTTATGGAAAATGACAGGGATAGAGCAAAAGTAATATTATTGAAATAACAAAAATTTTTATTGGATGCACATCAGAAGAATTCATTTTAGAGGAAAATAAAGAGATAGCTTCTAATTTATTTAAGTAATAAATTAGGAACACAAAGAATTTTATATATATGAAATTAATATTTGTTCTCATTGAAATAGAAAAAAATCAAAGTTTATATTTTGAGCAGTTTGTGTTGAACATCATAAGTACATTTGACTTCTTTATAAAATTAAATGAGATGATAAAAAATTAACGAGCCCAGGAAAGATAATAGCATAAAAAATACAAAATTAGCCTGATGTCACAATTGATGTAGATGATGAAGACAATACTCTAGAATTACCCGAGAAATGATAAATGATAAACCTGAAGAAGGATTGATCTTAACTCAATAAAAAAATAGAAGAAAAAAAAAACAATATTTTCTGAATATTTTATAGAATAGTTTAATTATTTTGAGTGAAATTAGGAATCTTTAGAAGGGAGTTTCATGAATTTTTTCAGTACTTTTATATTCTTATGTGGATGTTTTTATCATATATAAGTATACTAGAGTTAGCATTAATCTTTAATTTATTTATTTTTATGAAGTCTATCAATTATTAGGAATAAACTTCATATTCTCTTTTGCATCGTTTTAACATACTTTAAATCAATCATTTTTTCATATTGGTTTTAAATATTCACCTTCCTTGTATAACACTATTTTAATATTTTTCACTTTGCAATGCTATACTTTCTCAAATAAAGCTTAGTTTCATATCGGTCAAAAATAATATGAAAATTTAAATTATTTTTAAATTATATTTGTTTTTTGTCAATTCAAATATCAACATGAAAATTTAAATTTGGTGTATCCCATTTAAACAAACATAAAAAAATAATTGGAATGTAAGAGTTTAAAGAAAAAAACGAGCACAAACTGCCAAAAATACTTAATCATGGTATTAAATCACGTGCATTGCACGTGTGTAAAAACTAGTACATTAATACGAGGGACTTGGTCAAATTATACAAGATATTTAAGTATTGCATATAAATTAGGGGAACAATATCTCAAACCCTACTTTAGGCTAAATAGCACTTAAATGCCCTATAGCTTCCTCAATGCTGCACTGAAATGACCTTTTTTCCCAAACCGAACAAAAAAAAATGCACAAAATATTTAAGTATTGCATATAGATGACCTAAAGTTTCAAAATATTTGACTTTATTGCCTTCTTCTTAACACAATGTTGCATATAAATACCCTAAAATTTGTAAACATTCTTACTTAAATACACTAAAGTTTCTAATAGTTTCACTTTATTACATTCTGTTACACAAGACAGAGAAAAGATAAGTTCGATTCATCTGTGACACTTATGCCTCATTTGGTATGCAAGAATGGACTCAAATGAGAATGGAATGGAAGAATGAATGAAATGAAATTATTGTGAGAATGGAATAATCATTCACATTCTCACGTTTGGGTGTAATTTATAAAATGAAGTGAGAATGAACGTATTTTAAGATTGTACATTTTATTGATTCTCATTTAAGTAGGAATGCCCATTCCCTATCATTTCATTGGGAATGCTCATTCCCACATAAAGTGAGAATGAATGAGAAGTGAGAATAAACATTCTAACATCAAAAAAGAGGGTGTGTTTGGTAGGAAGGAATGAGAAATGAGAATGGCCATTCTATTCTACCCAATTCCCGAGTACCAAACTAGGCCTAAATATTTTGGGGTGTTCTTTTGTTTGGTTTGAGACTGCGGGGCATTTAGGTGCAAGATCGGGAAAAGTATAAGGTATTTAAGGGGCTGTTTGGTAGTCTGCAACTGGAGTGGTTGCAACTCCAGTTGCATGCAACTAGGTCCAATTTGACCAGTTGCATGTGTTTGTTTTGCTGCAACTCACAGTTGCAGTTGCAACCGCAGTTGCAAAACAACCCTTAGTTGCAACATATGACTTACATCAAAAATGGCCGCAAGTCATAGTTGCAACTGACCTAAATTTGTTAAAATCAAAATCATTACTTAATATTTCATTAATAAATTCATTAAAGGTTTAAAATAATCTTTTAAATAATTCTTATTATAATAATTTCTTCAAAAACGTTTTTTTAAATAATATATTTTTAAAATAATATATTTTTAAAAACGTTTTTAAAATGATATATTTTTAAAAAATAATATATTTTATAAAAATAATATATTTTATAAAAATAATGTATTTATTAAAATAATATATTTTTTCTAAAATAATATATTTTTTGAAAAATATAATTTTCCAAGAATACTATTATTTTCTAAAATAATATATTTTTTGAATAATATATTTTTTGAATAATATATATTTAAAATAATATAATTTTCTAAAATAATATATTTTTCAAAGTAATATATACTTTTTTAAAATAATATATTTTTAAAATAGTATATAATTTTCTAAAATAATATATTTTTTAAAATAATATAATTTTTCTAAAATAATATATTTTTTAAAATAATATAATTTTTAAAATAATATATTTTTTAAAATAATATATATATTTTTAATAATATATATTTTTAATAATATATGTTCAAAATAATATATTTTTTGAATAATATATATTTTGAATAATATATATTTAAAATAATATATTTTTTGAATAATATATTTTTTGAATAATATATTTTTTGTACAATATATTTTTAAAATAATATGTTTTTTGAATAATGTATTTTTAAAATAATATAATTTTCTAAAAATAATATATATTTTGTACAATATATTTTTAAAATAATATGTTTTTTGAATAATGTATTTTTAAAATAATATAATTTTCTAAAAATAATATATATTTTAAATGATATATTATATTATTTTTAAAAATATTATATTAACTTTTTAAAAATATATTATTTTTTAAAAATATATTATTTTTTAAAAATATATTATTTTTTAAAGATATATTATTTTTTAAAAATATATTACTTTTTAAAAACTATTATTTTTTAAAAATATTTTATGAGTTGCATATGTTAAGTTATAAGCATAATCAAACAGCTACAACTATAAGTTGTAAAATTTAAATTTTAAACCAAACAATTGTAACTGTAGTTACGCGTAAGAAGAGTTGCAACGTCTCAGTTGTATGCAAGTGACACTTGCATTACAACTCCAGTCGCAAACAACCAAACGCCACCTAAGTGCAATTAAGCCCCACTTTATTCGCACCTCCTTTGCGGGGGACTGAAGCAGAAATAGCAAGCAAAGGACCGGAGAACTCGACGCCCGGAGGGTGGGCGGGGAAGCCGGCGGATCGAGAACGCTGGATTCTAATGGCGACGACAAGATCTCCGACGAAACGTCGCACAATCAAGTACTGGGGAAAACACAACGAAACCCTAACCTCTCTGCCATTGCGACCGTCGTTGCCGTTAGCCCTAGCTTTGAAACGCATCAAATTTAGGTTTTCCTCAGATTTCTTGATTTTGTTTGGTTTCTTCAGTTT
Source organism: Asparagus kiusianus (assembly GCA_022839385.1). Classification (NCBI taxonomy): domain Eukaryota; kingdom Viridiplantae; phylum Streptophyta; class Magnoliopsida; order Asparagales; family Asparagaceae; genus Asparagus; species Asparagus kiusianus. The sequence continues at coordinate 11,575 of BQKN01034111.1, forward strand.
TTGTGGTTAGAAAATGTTTTTTTTCCTCGGGCGAGTGCAGGAGGTTTGCTAGGCGAGGGAATTGAGATTGTGATCGAAGATCGATTGGAGTTGCACATTCTCATTGCTATACGCGCTTAGTACACTGATGTCTGCTTGAGGTAGATTTTAACTGTTCAATTGAGTTCTCTTAGTATTTGTTTCTTTGTTATTTACGAATTCTTTAGTTTGGGAATGTTTTCCTTTCCGAGTAAGACTATTTGATCTATCAATTTATCTATTTTATGGTGTCAAAGTCAAAATTTCTATTTTGAAATTGGGGTAACTTTAGGCAGGAGGAAAACTTTGGGGTATCAAAGTTAAGCTCGGTGTAAAGTTTGTGGTGTTTACGTACAAATAACCCTTTACGTTTTTTTATATTCTCAGAGCTTGATTGATATTGAATCTTTCTCGTATTTAGTTTATAAGGCCAATTTTTTTGGCTAAATAGCACTTAAATACCTTATAATTTCACTACCTTAGCACTAATATACCTTAATTGCATTTCACGGCATTTATATACCTTGAGTTGTTCGAAATTGACATGTTGTTACCCTCTGTTTGTATATGTGAAAATTTTTATCCGAAAGTTCCCCCATATAACAGTCATCCCAATGTTATGACTTTTTGTCTATTAAGTTCCTTGAATTCATTGTTAAGAACTATCCAAATTCTATTTTAAAATAGAATTAGGATACATTTAGATTAGAACTTGGTAGGTTGAACAGTAATTTAACAAATAAAATTTTCCTGTTTGCAAAAAAGGATATTAACATGCTAATTGTGACTGACTCGGGGTATGTAAATGATTAAATGCTATGAAATATAACTGAGGATATATAAGTGCTAAAAGAGTGAAACTATAAGGTATTTAAGTGCTATTTAACCTTTTTAGTGTATTCACATGAAAACCACATTATCTTTTACCCAAATTGCTACTTATTACCTTTTTTGGATAGAAATTACTTATATTTGCTAACATGGTCTGAATGTCACACTTTTTGATATTTTCTGTTTGAAAAAAGTACGAACTTCCTATCATACCCCTAATCTCATCCAAGGGGAAGGTGAAGAGGAGAAGAGGAAGGGGAGAGGGAGAGGGTAGGTTGGCGGTGATGTAGTCGGTGGTGAGAGAGGAGGGGAGGAGGTCGGGGAGGAGAGTGGAGACATGAGGAGGGGGAAGGAGGAGGAGGAAGAGAGAAAGGAGGCGAGGGAGGTGAAAATGAAGGAGGAGGGGAGAGGGAGAGGGAGAGGGAGGGGGAAGTGGAGGGTGAGGAGAGAAGGTAAAGGGTTAGGTTTAGAGAAACTCTAGAAGTGGAATAGATGGTGGAGGAGGAACAAAGGGGGTGAAGTGTGGAAAGGGAGGGGGTGGAGGGGATGAGAGGAGGAAAGGGATTAGGGTTTGGAGAAACCTTAGAGACGGAGGAGATAGTGGAGGAGATGGAGGAAAACAAGACGATGGAAATGACGGAGGTGGAGGACAGGGAAGGGCAGAGGGGAGGCAAGGGGGTAGTGGAGGATGGGTAGGGAGAGAGGACGGAAGAGAGAAGGTAAAAAGAGGAGAGGGTACAATAGGCATTTTAAATTTTTTTGGATGGAATAGTGACAAAGGTGTGACATTGAGAATATGTTAGCAAATGTGTTTCTAAAAAAACTGAGGTGGTAAGTTATAATTTAGTAATGATTAAGATGATTTTCACGTAAAAGCCCATTTTAATGTGGCTAATTTTTCTGAAGCATTTTAACTTTGTGGCTTACAATCTTAAAAAATTTGGATTAATTACTATTAATGAAGTTTTTCATGATTAATGAAGTTAGATTGTTAATCAAGTTTTTCCTGGTTATGATGCCAAGGTGGTTAATTGTATGTTGATCTGGGCTGACTTTGACATCTTCCCGAGAATATATTGTGCTTGATTATTTTAGAAATATGTTCCTAGAATTTGTTATATGACTATCTATAAGGGAGTTGCTCTATTCCTTTTGCAAAGTTGTGGTAGGGAAGATGCAATAATTGTCTTAAATATCCTCATCATGGCCTGAATATATTAGCACTATATTCTTTTCAAGGTTATCATTAGCGGATAGCGTTGTGTAGCGGTGAGGCATCGCTAAGACTATTTGGGGTTATTACGGAAAAATAGCATTAAAAAATGCAAAGTCAAATAACGGTTTAAGTTAGATATGTATAAATACTAAAAAAAGATTAAAGAAAAATTTAAAAATTTAAAAGTACATATTTGATGATTTAAAAAGATCTCAAACATGACATAAACATGTAACCATCACGTAATACTGAAGACGACTGGAGGAGTCAAAGAGCCGTCGTCTTCGAGAAGAAGGGCTGAATGGTGAGAGGACTGCTTTAAGAGGAGTTCACAGTGAAGGTGAGAAAATATTGAGGTAGGTGCCAGAGGCTATGAGAGGTGCTAGGAGTATGCCGAAAATCACAGGAGACAGTGGAATGTAATGATCAAGGGTCGGGTTTAATTTTAAAAAAATAAATCACAAACCACTTTTAAATAGCAATCAAAAAGCGGATTTCGCATGTAATCGCCTACTATATACCGTTATGTTACAATATTAGCCGCTTTTGCGAACAAAAAGCGCATATTCTGCAATATGTCATCGCTATTGGGCGATAACATAGCGGGAAGGGACTGCTAATGCTATTAGCGCCGTTATTGCGGGGCTATTTACCGTGATTTATAACAACGATTCTTTTATAAGGCTTTTTGTAAAAAGATATGGTCTAAATATCCTTTACTATTTTTTGGCAATTTTGGGTTATATATTCTGACATGACTGACATATTAGTTGATATGTTGTCGATATGTGTGTTTTTTTAGGCTTGTTGCAAAATAATATATCGCTTTTGGCAATTTTTGGGCAACATATCATGATTTGCCCAAAACATCAAGTCATAGTTAGCCTTAAAAAATCGGCTAAAATATTATAATGTTGATTAGGCCTTTTATTTGTTTTAAAAAGTTGATTAGTGATCTAAACATAAATTATGGCAAAATGGCCAAATTGGTATATTTTCTAGAGGCTTGGTGACATGTTGGTATATTTTCTTTTTATTTTGTCAGATTGGTATAAAATTTCAACTCCGGCGTCATATAAGCCTTAAGTTTGGCCGGAGTCAATTTCATGCCATTATTCTCACGCGATAACTCACGTGACTCCGACGTGGCCTTGACGTGGACTCTAGCGTGGCGATATTTAGCGGGAATAAGCTAGCGGTTTGTCTAGAAAATCGCAGAAGGGCAGTAATTCACTCCCATTCTTTAATTTTCCTCTCTTCCCCAAATTACAGAAGAAAATCATAGAACCCTAGAACATGACGATCCCCAAATTGCTGACGATCGAAGTTCAAGGCTTCCATCTACTTCATCGTCTTTGGCGCGGAGCAAAAGGTGAGTGAAAATTTCATATTTTTAAAACTAATTAGGGTAGATTTGATGAGTTTATTGTAAATTAGGGTTTTTGATGGGTTTAGTGAGGAGTTATGGTTTTTATTGTGATATCGCAGATGAGTCTCCAAATCTTGGTGAAAATCAGACACGAAGGAAGTTTCCTGATAGGCTGGGTTGAAGAGTATGTTGGTGGTAGATTTGATGTTAGGTTTATAGACAAAGAGGATCTGAGCATAGAAAGACTGATGGATGAAATTAGTGCAATTCGGTATAACAATATCAATGGCTTGTTCTACTGTGTTCCTGATGCAGGGGTTGCAAATGGTGGATTGAGGTCTCTAAGTGATGAAGGTTTCTTCATTGAAATGCTAGAACATGCAGAAAGGGTGAAGGCAATTGAAATCTATGTTGAACAAGGCATTGATGAACCTGCAGAAGTTATTATGGAAGATTATGATGTGTTGTTATTGGAAGGTGTGAGTCAACCAATTTCTGAATCACAGACTCAACCAGTTGAAGCACAAGAAGATATGCAAATGCCAGAAACGACCACTCCTAAAAAGAAGGGGAAAGTAGTAGGACCCAGGAGATCAACACCTAGGAGATCAACACCCAGGAAAGCCACTGCTAGTGCCAATGAGAAACGAACACCTAAGAAAGCATCACCCAAGAGGAAGGTAACATATCATTCAACCTCCAGGAAGAACCTAACACCCAGGAGGGCAACCAAGCTGTCAACCTCCAGTGAAACCCTACCACAACAAGAAACATTAATTGAAACATTAATTTCAGCCTTTTTAGATGATCCGTGTAGTGCACAACATCAGTCAAGTCCATCTAGTGATAGTGGCGACTCTGTGGAAGATGAGAATTACAGAATGGATCCTAGGGAGGCATTTGTAGATGATGACTTTGATGAAGATGAACTATTTGATAAGTTTAGCAATAATGGCAAGGGAAAAAAAGAAGAATGTGCAAAAGAAAGAGGATGACAGTGCCTACAGTGAATGTGGAGGGCAATGAGAGTGTGCAAAAGAAAGAGGATGACAGTGCCTACAGTGAATGTGGAGGGCAATGAGAGTGTGCCTGAACCAAATATTGAACCTAGGGAGGCAGTAAATGTGGATGGCAATAAGAGTTTGCCTGAACTAAATAATGAACCGAGGGAGGTAGTGAATGTGGAGGACAATGAGAGGGTGCCTGAACTAGGCCAGGAAGGTAGGGAGGCAGTGAATGAGGTTAACGGTGCCCACAGTGATGATTCCTTTCAAGCTGCTATATGTAGTGAAGACGAGGAACTGAATGAGATTAGACAATGCAATAAGGAGATTCTAAGTCAAGAGATGGGCAATATTGCTTTAAACTCTGGTGCAGTACTGGGAGATGGTGTTGATGCAGGTAACTCCATTCAATTTAACACTGTCAGACCCCCTCGAGTAGTTAATGCTAATGTACCAATATCACCCCATGAAGGAGTGCATTCAAGAGCTGGATCACAACAACAGTCATAGCCAGATTTTTTACAAATTATGATGGTGGATATGAATCAGATTCTAGATCAAGTGGTGATGAAGGTCCCATAATGGCAAGTGATGAGGATGAAACTCTTGTCCAAAGTTTACAAAAAAAAGCAGCAAAGGTCAAGTATCCATTTTTTAATGAAGAAGTTGACATGAAAAATGTTAAATTGACAGTAGGATTGAAGTTCACGTCAAGGGAAATATTAAAAGAAGCAATATTGAATTACTCCATACAAGAACACTATGACATTGTTTATGAAAAAAATGATAAGAGGTAGTTGAATGTGAATTGTGCACTCTGTCATTAGCAGCTAAATGCTACACCGTGTCGTGATGATGCTAGTGCTTGGAAATCAATAGTATGCACCCTTATCATACTTGTAGCAGGACATTCAAGAATAGGCTAATCATTGAAGGTTGATTTACAGGAAAATTTATTGATACTTTTTTGAGGGATCCTAAGTTCAAGCCCAAAGACATGAAAGCAGAAATGCAAAAACAATATGAGATCATAATGGATTTAAGGAAATGTAGGAGGACAAAGAGTAGGGTTTTGAATGCAGTAGATGATTTGTTTAAGAAGCAATATGGTTTGTTAAAGCCATACATGAGAGAGGTCTTAAGGAGTAATGTTGGAAGTACATGCATTCTAAAGGTCACAGATCAAAGTGACTCATCAGAATCAGGAGTCTTTCAAAGATTCTACGTGTGCTTTGTAGGTAAGGTTCAAGTGTTTGTTAGATAATTTTGAAGTTTTATCAAAGCTTGTATGTGCAGGTTTTTTAGGCCATACTGAATTCATTCCTGTGTTCTCAGCCATGAAAAGGGGGTTCGCCAACAATTGTAGACCTATATTTGGACTTGATGGGTGCTTTCTTAAACATGCATGTGGTGGGCAATTGCTAAGTATCGTGGGGAGAGACGGCAATAATCAGATATCGCCAATTGCGTGGGTTGTTATGGAGGGTGAAACAAGGAGCTCTTGGGAATGGTTTATGAGAATCTTATCCAATGATCTCAACATGGGAGAGGGAGAGGGATGGACAGTAATTTCATACCAACAAAAGGTAAGGATCAATTTCATATCATATTCAATTTAATCTTTATCTGAGCTACATGTTTACATATCTGGGTATGTTTTTTTTGTTTAACCAGGGTTTAGTTCCAGCTATACATGAAGTTTGGCCCCAAGTGGAGCATAGGAAATGTGCAAGACACATTTATTCCAATTGGAGGAAAGCACATACTAAAAGAACTCTTCAAAAATAATTTTGGTATTGTGTGAAGGCAACCTCCATAAGGGATTTTACAAGAGAGGCTGACAAACTCAAGGATTATTCTCAATAGGCATACGACGACTTCATGGCAAGGGATCCCCACACCTTCTGTAAGTCCAATTTTAAATGTCATAGACAATGTGACAGTATTGACAACAATATGTTCGAAACTTTCAACTTATTCATCCTTCTTGCAAGATACAAGCCAATAATTTCTATGCTAGAAGACATTAGACTTGCCATGATGGATAGGATGCAGATAAAAAGGAAGTTAATTACGCAATTTGTGGGTGGGATTGCTCCTAGAATAAGCAAGAAAATCAAAGAGGGATATCAAGAACAATTGCACTGTCAAACACGTTGGTCGGGAACAAATGACTACAGTGGATTTGAGATACATCGCAAAGGGATTAGCCATGAGGTTAACTTAGGTTAAAATACCTGTTCTTGTAGGGTTTGGGACTTGACTGGAATTCCATGTCCCTATGCCATTAGTGCAATATTGTTCATGAGAAAGAATCTAGAAGATTTTGTTGTTCATTGGTACAAAAGTGAAGCTTACAGAAATGCTTATGAGAGCTTGTTAAACCCTGTGCAAGGTACCAAATTTTGGGACCTTCAACAGGAAGGATCTGTGTTGCCTCCTCACAGTATTAGGAGTCAATGGGGAGGCCCAAACATGCTAGAAGGAGGGACCCTTCAGAAGGTCCAAGAAATCAATTTAAGGCATTAAGGCAAGGTGTGCAAGGACGATGCACCCATTGTGAATCAAGTGAACATACACGGAGAAAGTGCCCCACTACACCACCAAGGCAACAAGCTACACAAGTAAGCTTATTTTTTTGTAGCTGTATTTTGTGTTCTTTAAACAACTTAAGCCGTACCTGATCCATCTTGCAGGAATCACAAGGAACAAGAGTTGATGAAGGACCATCTCAAGTGAGGAAAAAAGGGAGATCAAAGGAAAGTCTGAACAAAATTAGATGTGGTGACATGCCTCCAAGCAATGCTCCAACGCCAGTATTCATTATCCTTGGAAGAAGAAGCAAAGCTCCAACAACCAGCGCTGAGGCAGGAAAAGGTAGGGGAGGGGGAGGAAGAGGAAGAGGTAGAGGGAGAGGTGCTGCTGGTCAATTACAGATGCCAGAAAGGTTTGGTTTGTGGCAAGGACCACAAGGGGAAATGGCATTTAGAGCTCCTGGTGATAGTCAAGTAAATGTGATACATTTGACACCTAATGCTCCATCCTCACAGAGTGCACCCTCTCAGGAGTGTAATTAACTGCAGTTGATAACCAGTGTTTTGTATTTTGGGACAAAGTTGTTAATGTCTGGTTAATGTTATTTTGGGACAAAGTTGTTACTGTCTGGTTATTGTATTTTGGGACAAAGTTGTTATTTGGTATTTTGTGTTTAGATGCGTTGATCAGTTCTATCTGGGCATGTTCTATTTAGTATTGTGTTATGTTATAAAGTTCTGTAACTTACATGTAGTTGGTATTTTGTGTTTTGTTATGTGTCATAGTAGTTTCCAAGCAATGTTCTACCTGATACATTTGGTATTCTAGATGTTCATTTGTTTGGCATGTTTAAAGTTTATATGTCTACTTCATGCCAATTCCTTTGTTGACATCATTGAACCAGGTCATGTGCAATATGGGTCAAACAGGTACAATTGAATTCATGTCATTGAACCAGGTCATGTACATTTAGTTATACAAGTCATTGCACCAGTTCATGTGCATTCATGCCTGTATATAACAACCAAGAAAGTCCATTTATTCATGCACAATCAACAACACACATTAGGAGTTCAATATACCAATCTGTCAAAATACAGTGCTTTATTCACATCACAACCACTGAACCACTTTCACATTACAACCATCTTCACATTACAACATACAGAATTAAACAGAGTGTAAACATTCCTAATAACAACATAAACTTAATAATCCTTTTTTCTTCTGCAATCTTTTCGTGCAATTCTAATCTTTCTTTCATCATTTTCTGCACTTCTTCCAAACAAGAAGCAACTTCATGTTGAGACAATTCGACATCCTCTTTAAGCTTGTAAATGACATCATTGCATCCTCTTAGCTGATTTTCACACCTTTGAAGTAACTCCTCCTTCAACAACAACGTATTCCTCAAATCATTAATCTCCTCTCTTAGAAGCGGAAACAATTGACATCCAACACTACACATTGGTTTGTCAATCCATTCCCAAATGCCACAACCACCAGCCTCTCAAAGGAGACCATGATCAAGTGAGATGCGTAAAAAATTACAACTTCCAAGTAAAAACTACAATTGATTACTGCAACAAATGAGCAAGTAAATTTAACTTACATATTGATTGCGGCATTTGTAGAACCTCCGTCTTGGATTTTTATCAGTTATAGAAGTAAAATATTCACAATCCAAATCACAATTACAAATCTTCACCCCGGATTGCTTTGCTAGATCATTCCACCGTCGTATAGCTTTTATTCCATTGAACCCTTGCCTGCTTCGTCCTATGCTTGTGCTTGACACTGATCTTGAGCGACAGCTTGAAGATGAAGAATCCATCACTAATTTAACTCCCACTGAACCTAACCCTAACCCTAGGAGGAAGAAGAAGATGGAGTAAGGAGGAAGAAGAAGATGGAAGCCCTAATCGGAGATATAAACCCCCTTTTGCCGAAATTTATTCATCCCAACGACCCGCCACGCTGGAGTTCACGTCAAGGCCACGTCGGAGTCACGTGAGCTATCGCGTGAGAATAATGGCCGGAAAATTGACTCCGACCAAACTTAAGGCCTATATGACGCCGGAGATGAAATTTTATACCAATTTGACAAAATAAAAAAAATATACCAACATGTCACCAGGTCTCTAAAAAATATACCAATTTGGCCATTTTGCCCATAAATTATTTACATTTTTGTATGCGTTGATTTCATTAAATAAGTTTATATTACATTCTAGAACATTATATTACACATGCAGATCATCCAACATAACCTCCTATATTTACCACATATTCCCGATATTTTCCCAATATCCCCAATCTGATATAACTTTTGGTTGTCCAGTATTTTCTCAATTTCTGATATTTAAAACCTTGGATACAATAGAGTGAATTAATCATCAAATGAAAATCGAGGGGGAGGAACATCATCGATTGAACCATCATATTCCAAGAGACTTTTTGCTTATGTTCTAGGAAAAGAGTTCTTTATACTCTTTGATCCCACCCAATTTCTTAATTTGCACAGAACTTAGTTAGAATCAATTAAGAAGAATATTAATAATAACTCACTAAATGGAGGAGATAATCCATAACAAAATAAATGAAAGATTAGGGTCCACACAACTGACCCTAAAAATCTAGGACAAAGTATTTTGATGTTGTCCTTTTCTATTCAGGAAGAAAGTGCTTAAATCCTTCTATTGACTTCCAATGTATTCTCTCTTTGAGTCTTTCAGAAATCAGAACTAATGCAGTTCATAAAAATTCAGGATGCGTCTAGTTTGAACGAGTAGATTTAGATCTGTATTCATATAAAAAATGGTAGAATATTTTTACAATTATCTACCTGTTATATTAAGTATTACCTTTTGTAAGAAGTCCTAAAAAATTAGTCTCTGGAAAATCCACTCTAATCTATTATCATTTTAACAAGCTTCTTCCAGATTGCTTTCTTCCATAGATACTATAGTAGACTACCATATGGGAAGAGAGGAAAGTGAAACAATTAAAATCCATCATCATTACAATAAGAAAATGTTTTAGGTTTTCAAAAACATGTTTCTTTCGGTTTCTATTTCTATTTAGGAAAAAAGTGCTATATACCATTTATTCATATGTAAACAAGTATCATTTTAGATGATGGTATAGTTATCTAAATGTAATCCATTCAAATTTGGATTGGGTGGTGTCTATTTGGACAAGTGAGGTTTTGAGCAATACTAGTCATTTAACATGGTATAATGTCTTATAGTCTTTTATGTAATATACCGAGTAATTACCTTCCAAAAATATCATACAGAAGTAATATCTCATAAGCATATTCCAACCCTTTTGTTCTGATTCAACAACTTATTTGTCGTTTCTTTCTATGGCTACATGAAGACAACTGTAGAGAGGAGAAAAGATGTCTAGAAAACACCACCACCACCACATGTGCACATCTTGAATGCATGCATAGAACGTGTGTTACAAGATTCTTCTTTTTATCTCTGAAGCTTTCCATTCACACCCAAAAGTGCACCCATTTTGTACAATGTCTGACTACCCTAATGTATATAGTCTATTTAAGTTTAAAGTAAAGTGAATCACCAAAATCATTACCATAAGAAAATGCTCTAGGTGTATAATAACGTTTTGTTCAATTTCTCTTCCTATTTAGGAGGAACAAGTTATATACTCTTTTTTCATATGTAAACAAATACCACTTTAGACGATGATACAATAATCTTAATGTAACTAATTCCAAATTTAGACTAGAGTTGTCTATAATGGACAAGTGAGAATTAGAACAATACTAGTCGTTTAATTCAATCTTTTACCTAAAGGGATTAACTTCCAAAAATATCATGTAGAATTAATATCTCATAAACACATTCTGACCTCCCCCCCCCCCCCCCAATTTCAACAATCTACGTGTCTTTCTTGTATTGGGTTGCCAGAAGACAACTGTAAGGAGGAGAATAGGTACCTAGAAACCACCGTCACTGCCATGTGTGCACATCTTGAATGCATGCATAGAATGCGTGTCGTGAGATTTCTCTTATTATCTTCGAGACCTTTCATTCACACCCAAAAGTACACCCACTTTGTACAATGATTTTCTAATATACATATCGCATTCAAGTTTGAAAGAAAGTGAACCACCAAAGCCCGTCATCATTACCATACGAAAATGTTCTAGGTGTTAAGAAACATGTTTTATTCAATCTCTCTTTCTATCTACTAAGAAAGAAGTGTATGCCTTTATTCACGTGAACAAATGCCACTTTAGATGGTGCCATAGTAATCTAAACGTAACACATTCACAATTCAAATTGGGGATGTTGATTTTGGACAAATGAGGTTTAGAGCGACATTAGTCATTTAAAGAAGGTAATATTTTATAATATTTGACCTGAACTGCTAAGTAATTACCTTTCAAAAACGTCTTACATAATTAATATTATCATAAACACATTCCAACCTTTTTGTCCTAATTCTAACAACCTATGTCTTGTTCCTTTTTTCTAATGGATTGTATGAAGACAAACGCAGAGATAGGAAAAGACACATAAGAATAATCATCACTGCCACATGTACACAAATTGGATGCATGCATAGAACGTGTCATGAGATTCCTCTTTTTACCTTGGTGACCTTTTACCCACGCCTAAAAGGACACCCACTTTGTACAATGTTTAATTAATCTATGTACATAGCCTGTTTAGGATTGGATGAAATTGAAACCACCAAACCCTGCATCATTACCATTGAAACCACCAAAACTTGCATCATTACCATAATAAATTGTTCTAGATCTTCAAAGCATGTTTTATTAAATTTCTGTTTCTATCAGGAAGAAAGTTCTATGTATTCTTTATTCACATGTGAACAAATATAACTTTAGATGATAGTATAGAGATCTAGATGTGACCTATTGAAATTGAGATTGGATGAGTGAGATTTAATGCAATACTAATCATTTAAACAAGGTATAATGTCTTACAATTTTTATTTAATACACTAATTAACTACCTTCCAAAAATGTTTTATATAATTAATATCTCATAAACACTTTCCAACCTTTTAATCATAATTCTAACAACCTACATGTTTCTTTCTTTCAATGTACCGTATGAACACAACAATAGAGAGGAGAAAAGGCACCTAGAAATGATCATCGGTACCATATGTGCATAGGTTGGATGCATGCTTAGAATGTCACGAGATTCCTCTTTTTATCCGCGAGACCTTTTATCTACACCCAAAACTGCACCCACTTTGTACAATATTTTACTAGGCTAATGCACATAGTCCATTCAAGTTTGGATGAAAGTATAACCCCAAAAATCCATTGTCATTATGATAAAAATGTTCTAGGTGTTAGAAGCATGTTTTGTTCGATTTCTCTTTCTATCTAGGTAGAAAATGCTATATATAGCTTTTATTCACTTGTAAACAGTTACCACTTTAGATGATGATATAGTAATCTAAATGTAGTTCATTCAAATTCAGGCTAGGGGTGTCCATGTTGGACGAGTGAGGTTTAGAGCAGTAGTAGTTATTTGAGAAAGACATAGTTCCTTACAATCTTTTATCCAATACTCTGATTAATTATCTTCACAAATGTCTTACAGAATTAATATTTCATAAACACATCCCAACATTTTGGTCCCAATTATAACAACTTATGTGTCGTTTCTTTAATGGATTGTATGAAAACAACTGTAAAGAGGAGAAAAGGCACCTGGAAACAATCATCACTGCCATATATGCACCAGTTGGATACATGCATACAATACGTGGTGTGAGATACCTCATTTTATCTTCGAGACAGTTTATCCACACCCTAAAGGGCAAACACTTTGTACAATGTTTTATTAACCTAATGCACATTGCCTGTTCACGATTGTTGAGCAAAGTGATCCACTAAAAAGTGTCATCATTACTATAAGAAAATGTTCTAGGCGATAAAAGAATGTTTTGTATTTCTCTTTGTTCTAAATAGAAAGTGCTATATACCCTTTGTTCACATGTAAACAAATACTACTTTAGGTTATGATATAATAATCTAAATGTAACCAATTAAAAATTCAGATTGGGGGTGTTCATAGTGGACAAGTGAGGTTGAGAGCATTATTCATTTAAATAATGCCTTCCAATCTTTTACCTAGTAGACTCGGTAATTACATTCTAAAAAAATGTCTTATAGAATTATTATCTTATAAACACATTCTAATCCTTTGGTTCCGATTCTAACAACGTATGTGTTACTTCATTCTTTTAATGGATTGTATGAAGACAACCGTAGAGAGGAGAAAAGGCACCTTGGAACAGTCAGCATTACCATGTGCACAAGTTGGATGCATGCGTAGAACGTGAGTCACAAAATTCCTCTTTTTATCTCTAAAACCATTCGTTCACACCCAAAAGTGCACTTTGCACAATTTGTAAAAACCTAATGTACATATGCGATTCATGTTTGAAGGAAAGTGAACCACCAAAACCCATTATCATTACTGCAAAACATAGTTCTAGGTGTTCAAAAGCTTGTTCAGTTTGAATTATCTTTCTATCTAGGAAGAAAGAGCTATATGCCCTCTATTCACATGTAAATAAATGTCACTTTAGATGGAGCTATAATAATCTAAGATGTAATCCAGTCAGTATTCTCACTAGTGAGGTTTAGAGCAGTACTAGTCATTTAAACGAGATTTTATAATTTACAATCTTTGACCTAATAATTGCCTTCCAAAAATGTTTTACATAATTAATATTATTTAAATAGATCTGTACCTTTTTGTCCTCATTCCAACAGCCTATGCCTTGTTTTTTCTTTAAATAGACTGTATGAAGACAAGCATGGAGAGGAGAACATGCACCTAGAAACAATTGTCACTACCACATGTCCACAAATTGGATGCATGTATAGAATGTGTTACGAGATTTCTATTTTTTCTCTCGGTGACCTTTTACCCACACTCAAAAGGGCACCTGTTTTGTACAATGTTTTACTATCATTATGTACATAGCATGTTCAATTTTGGAGGAAAGTGAAACCACCAAAATCTGTCATCATTACGACAATAAAATGTTCTAGATGTTCAAAAACATATTTTATTCGGTTTTGTTTCGATCTAGGAAGAAAGTGATATCCTTTATTCACACTAGCAGCTATGCACATGCAAAATGCACGTGCAGGTTATTAAACGCATTCTGACCTTTTTGTCATAATTCCAAAAACCTACAAGTCAGTTTCTTTCTTTTAATGGACCGTATGAACACAACCGTAGAGAGGAGAAAAGGCAACTAGAAACCATCTTCAGGACCACATGTGCACGTGTTGGATGCATGCTTAGAACATCATGAGGTTCCTCTTTTTACCTCCGAGAACCTTTTATCCACACTCATAAGTGCATCCACTTTGTACAATATTTTACTAATCTAATGTACATACTTTATTCAAGTTTAAGTGCACCCACTTAAAAGCATGTTTGTTCGATATCTCTTTCTATCTAGGTAGAAAATGCTATATGTTTTACTAATCTAATGTACATAGTTTATTCAAGTTTAAGCGCACCTACTTAAAAGCATGTTTTGTTCTATATCTCTATCTATCTAGGTAGAAAATGCTATATATAACCTTTATATACCTGTAGACAGATAGCACTTTAGATGATGATATAGTGATTTTAATGTAGTCCATTCAAATTCAAACTGGGGGTGTCCATTTTGGACAAGTGAGGTTACAATACTGGTCATTTAAACAAGATATAATGCCTTACAATCTTTTACCTAATACCTAATACACTGATTAATTAGCTTCCGAAAATCTCTTACAAACTTGATATTTCATATACTCAATCCAACCCTTTTGTCCTTATTCGAACAACTTACGCGTCGTTTCTTCCTTTCAGTGGGTTGTATGAAGACGACCATAAAGAGGAGAAAGAAAAGACAACTAGAAACCCTCATCATTGTCATATACGCACAAGTTAGATGCATGTGTATGTGTATTACGAGATTCCTTTTTTTAAAGACGTTTTATATGCACTTAAAAAGGCGCACACTTTGTACAGTGTTTTGTTAACCTAGTGTACGTTTCCCGTGAACCACCAAAAACGGCCATCATTACTATAAAAATGTTTTAGGTGTTAAAAGCATGTTTTGTTTAATTTTTCTTTCTATCTAGGTAGAAAGTGCTATATACCCTTTATTCACTATAAAAATGTTTTAGGTGTTAAAAGCATGTTTTGTTTAATTTTTCTTTCTATCTAGGTAGAAAGTGCTATATACCCTTTATTCACATGTTAACAAATAACACTTTGGTAATGATATAATAATTTAAATGTAACCAATTCAAAATTCAGAGTAGGAGTGTTTATAATGAGCAAGTGAGGTTTATAGAGCAATAGTCATTTAAACAAGATACAATATCTTCCAATCTTTTGCCTACTAGACTCAGTAATCATGTTTCAAAAATATCTTACAGAATTAATATCTCATCAACACCTTCCAATCCTTTGGTGCTAATTCTAACAACTTGTGTGTTGTTTCATTGTTGTAATGTATTGTTTGAGGACAACTGTAGAGGAGAAAGGGCACCTAGAAACAATCATCACTGCCACATCTGCACAAGTTGGATGCGTTCATATAATGTATGTTGTGGGATTCCTCTTTTTATCTTTGAGACCTTTCGTTCAGATCCCAAAAGTGCACCCACTTTGTAGTTTGTACAATTTGTACTAACTTAGACTGCCTAGTGTACATATGCGATTCATGTTTGAGGGAATGTGAACCACCAAAACCCATTATCGTTACTGTAAGGAAATGTTCGAGGTGTTAAAAAACAGTTTAGTTCAATTTATCTTTCTATCTAGGAAGAAAGAACTATATGACATTTACTCACGTAGTCACGTGTTACTTTAGACGGTGCTATAATGATCTAAATGTAATCCATTCAGAGCTCAAACTGGGGATGTTTATATTGGACAAGTGAGGTTCAGAGCAATATTAGTCATTTAAACAATTTAATGCTTTTACAATCTTTGTCCTAACAATTGCCTTCCAAAAATGTCTTGCATAACTAATAATATTATAGACATATTTCATCCTTTTTGTCTTCATTCCAACAACTTATGTCTCGTTTTTTCCCTTTTAATGGATTGTATGAAGACAAGCTCATAGAGGAGAAAGACATATAGAAACAGTCGTCACTGCCGCATGTACACAAATCAGTTGCATGCATAGAATGTGTTATGAGATTATTCTTTTTATCACAGTGACCTTTTACCCAAAACTAAAAGTACGCCTACTTCATATAATTTGTACTACCCTATTGTACATAGCCCATTCAAGTTTGGAGGAAAGTGAAATCACCAAAATCTGTCATCATTACCATAAGAAAATATTCTACGTGTTCAAAAACATGTTTTGTTCGATTTCTGTTTCTAACTAGGAAGAAAGTGCTATATATTCACATGTAAATAAATACCACTTGAGATGATGGTATAACTGTATAATAATCTAAATGTAGCTCATTGAAGTTTACTATGGATAGACTATCGTGGACAAGTGAGATTTAGATCAATACTAGTCATTTAAACAAGAAAACCTTACAATTTTTTTTGCCTATTGCCCTGATTAATTACCTTCCGGAATTGTCTTATAGAATTAATATCTCATAAACTCATTCCAACCTTTTTGTCCTAATTCCACAACTTATGTGTCATTTCTTTCTTTTAATGGACTCTATGAAGACAACTGTAGAGAGGAGTGAAGGCATCTAGAAACAATCATCACTGTCACGTGTGCACAAGTTGGATGCGCGTATACCATGTGCATGGCAAGATTCCTTTTCATTTATCTCCAAGACATTTATCCACCCAAAAGGGCATCCACTGTACAATGTTTTGCATACTTAATGTATATACTTCGTTCAAGTTTGGAGAAAAATGCATCACATAAAATTGTCATCATTATCATAAGAAAATGTTTTAGTTGTTTAAAAGCATGCTTTGTTTGATTTCTCTTTCCATCTAGGTAGAAAGTGTTGTGTATCCTTTATTCATATGTAAACAAACACCACCTTTGATCATGGTCTAGATGTAATCCATTTAAAATTTAGCGTGAGGTGTTTATAATAGACCAGTAGGGTTTAGAGCAATAAACATTAAATAAGATATAATGCCTTCCAATCTTTTACATAATACACCGAGCAATTAACTTCCAAAAATGTCTTAAAGAATTAATACCTTATAAACATAATCCAACCCTTTTTTTCCTAATTCTAACAACCTAAATGTTGTCTCTTTCTCTTAATGGATGGTATGAAAAAAACCGTTATCACTACTACATGTGCACAACTTGAATGCATAAATAAAACGCGAGTCACAAGGTTCCTCTTTTTATCTTCTAGACCTTGCATTCACACCTAGATGAGCATCCACTGTGTACAATATCTTACTAACCTCATGTACATAGCTTGTTCAAGTTGGAAGAAAGTGAACCATCAAAGTCCACCATCATTTCTATAAGAAAGCGTGCAAGGTGTTCGAAAGCATGTTTTACAATTTTTGACCTGATATACTGTGTCATTAAAAATGTCTTAGGGAATTAATTTATCATAAAAATATTCCACCCTTTGTCTTAATTCCAACAATCCAAGGTTTTAAATATTGGATATCAAGGAAATATCGGATGGCTAAACTTTATATCGGATTGCGAATATTGGGGAAATGTCGAGGATATGTGATAAATATTGAAATGCCATAACGAATGTTTGTATATATATTATAATGCACTGAAATGTAATCTTAGCATACTTAATGAAATCTAAGCATACAAAATGTAAATAATATATGTTTAGGATCACTATCAACCTTCTAAATAAACAAAAGTATAAATCAACGTTGCAACATTTTGTTTGAATTCTTTTAGGCCAAAATGTCATTTGATATAATGGGAAAATAATGATATCTCACCCAAAAATTACCAATGGCAGTGTATTATTTTACGACAAGCCATATAAAAGGATATATTTGTAAAAATATCACCTGCTATATCAGCCATATTGGGGATATATCACCCAAAATGGTCAAAAATCGGTAAAGGATATTTAGAAACCATACCGGTTGCGGCAAGCCTTGAAAAAAGAAATATCAGGCGATATATCGGGTTATGTTGGGGATATTTAAAACAATGCAACTATTTGTCGTTTGTTTCTTTTAGTGGACTGTTGGAGAGTTGAAGACAAGCTGGAGAGGAGAAAAGGCACCTCGAAAGCATCATTACCACTACATGCGCACATATTGAATGCATGCATAGAACATGGGTCACAAGATTCCTCTTTTAGTCTCTGCGACCTTTTATCCATGCCCAAAAGGACACACATTGTACTATGTTTTACTAACCTTATTTACAAATCCTGTTTAGTTTAGGTATTTGTGTTGTTTCTTGTCATCACTTAACAATTTGTGTGGTTTCATTCCAGTTATAGATTGTATCACTGTTTATGTTTTTTCATTCCCTTCATAGAGCGTATCACTAATGACCCGAGAAAGGGGAAGGAGAAAAGGATCAAAGAAGACCATTGTTGCTGCCATAGCATCGCTGGTCTGCATCTATGATTATGGTTTTAGACCCAGATTTTGTGGTTACCTCAAGATGTTTGATAGCCAGTGGGAGGCCTTGCTCATGATAGCTGAAGGTTTGTCTCTAACTCCTCTTTCTCTTCCTAATTTTGGCCTTAGTCGTGGAATCTTAAAACCCTTGAAACTATTAATCTGTCACGACACATGGGACTAGAAGTTGGAGCGGGGCTTTATCAAAAACTGTCATAGGATATTGCAAATATATCAACAATCACATTTCATTCCTAAAGCATACCCAACCTTCGAAAGAAATACAAGTGAGGATTGACACTCTCCCAACTCTCCCAACCCTTACTGTCACATACATTATACAACTTATTTTTTTAGCTTCGTAACTGAATGACATGCCGCATTTGCAGGGTTTGCCATAAAAGTCATTATTGATATGTAACTTTGAGAATATCTTACTGCTAATAATCCGAGCCTCAAATGAAGAAATAGCACGATATCTAATTGATGAAGCAATTGCAGGGTATCTAATGGCTTATGAGTTTGTAGGCAATGACAACCAGTGTACAGTATGCTCATGTGACTTAAGAACAAAGGGCCTGTTTGGATAAAGGGGAATATGGGAGAAGGAAGGGTACCTATTCACTATGTTTGAGAAGTTTTAAATACTGAGAGTGTTCCCCCTCATTCTCCTTGATTACCCTACGACCAATAGAAAATTGTTCCCCCCAAATTGGGGCGGAACCTAGGGGAAGGTAATTCCCTTCCCTTTCCTTTCCTTCTCCTCTCTCCCTTATTTCCCCTTAACATTCCCTACCCTCAATGAAATCTAAACATGCTCTCAAGAAAAAAGATGGACAATTATCATGCAGACATTTCTATGGAGACTGTATTAGAATGTGACAAAGTATGACCACCAACTGTTCGCTTTGCAGAAATGTGTTGCTGAGAGGTTGTATATGTCTTAGATTCTTATCACGAATAACTCTTATGGTCTATTTTGAGTATTTTCTAAGTTGTTTGTGCTCTCTTTATATGTGTGTGTGCATGGGTGCATGCGTGGGTGGGGATTGTGTGTGTCTGTGTGTTCGTGTGTATGTGTGTGTCTCTGTGTGTGCGCGTGCGCATGAGTGTGCGCATGCGCGCATGCGTGTGCGTGTGTGTTTATATATATGTTATTGTTCTTGTTTAGTTTGAAACAGAGACATTTGGTATACTAATCTAATTGTATGATTTTCGTGAAAGCAAGATAGATCATCGATCATTCTTCACATCCTTTAACTTGATGTTCTTTTTTATCATTTGTTTGATTATTTGATTAATGCAAGTTTTAGTGTTTATTTTTATGTCACCCCTGTGTCCCAAATTCCTTTACAGGGACCAGGACAAGTCGACCGGTGTATTCAATCGGCACTTTGAAGTCTCGATAAGCACTTAAACCTGTTAATATTTCAACCGCCGCACAATAGGGGAGAACAGAGCAACACAATCACTATACTAATACAGAAAATAGATACAAAGACAGATTAGAATAGTCTCCAAAAGATGTAACTAATGAGTCTTGATACAAAATGACCCAATGTAAATGAATACGTAGTATCAAAATCTAGATCGCAGACTAATCCCTCTACGACGGGGATATAATAAAATGTATAAGCTTTAATGCTACAAAAAGTCGGAGTAAGCTATTGAAACATAAAGACTCCATTTGGTCAACTATTGCTCCTTAGTTTGCACACCTGCATATACAGCTAGTCTAGCACTAACATTTTATTATCTAGCGGGAAAGAAGGAAGAAACAAAACAAGATGCTTAGAATGTATAGCAAACGCTCAGAGAGGAAAGAAAGGAATATAGAAGGAACAAGAACAATCAATTACAAGCAACATCTATAATATGCGTATAATAAACATAGTAAGTAAAAAGCATAAACTATAAATAAACATCCAACATAAATACTAAATAAGCATCAAGTGTAAACAGGAAATACTAGTTAACTCTAAGTTACTATTTTTAGTTTGAATATGTTGTTCAAAATTGCTCTAGGGTAGAGACGCCTTAGTCAATAAACAAGATTGATGCATCACTCCGGGTACCCTATTGTGGCCTACCTCCTTTATGTATCAGTTGTTTACAAACTAACCCCACATTACCTTTTTATTAGGAAGTGTACATAATATGTCATGCGCTAAGTCTCAGATATAGCAAATACTGTTACAAACTGATTTTCATGTGTATTCTACTCAAATCAGTCTATGTCATCCAGTGAATTCCACATTGACCACCTCATTTTGTTCCCATACTGGGTACACAAAGACTAAGTACTATGCAATGAACAATCTCAGTCATGAAGTACTAAGAGCATGCAACTGTAACGTAGCGTGGAAGTAAAAACCTCAGAATCAACCGATGAGTGTTCTCTAAATCCACAAAGAATGATCTTCGAATCCACGAATTTCGAATCCACGAAGAAAATATTAAAGAGAAATCTTATTGATAAAAAAGTTATGCCTCTAGGACTTATAATACTTTGCTTAAATAAAAAATAAACAAGACTCCTATTATGGCTCGAACTTTGCCAAAAATAAAAATAACAAAACTCTCATTAAAAGACTCTTTATGATTGGGGAAGTAAATTGGTCAAATTTGAAATCAAACTGGATTTGCTTCCTAATCAAAACAGACTCCTAAATCATTACCTAAAATAGTGAAAAATGGATAAAAACTCTGATATCTCTCAATCTAGAGGGAATTCGCGAAACAGATGGCGGCAAACCGAACAAAAGTCGATTTGGTTGACTTCGCCTTGAAAAAATACATGATTTACATATATAATTCGTCCAACTCCGACGTACGATTTGAGAGATTTGACCTGTTCTTTGTTGCAAATTATTTTCTTCGGCTTGGCCCGCATATGAGCTTTTAACGGTCCGTTTCTCCATAAATATATCCACAATATGTTCTACATCAGTCCCTCCTACTTTAAAAAAACTCAACCTCGATGAAGAGTTGTTCCTTTTGGTGGGTAATACCCAAACAAATATGTAACATTAAAACTAAAAGAAATAGCCAAATCTACAGGAATGTCAACGACATAAGCATTGTCATTAATCTTCTTCAGTATTTTGCATGGGTAATATTTTTTGTTCTTCAGCTTATTGTAGGTTCCCACTGTGAAGCGCTCTTTTCACAGAAACACCATCACCATGTCTCCTTCAAACACCTTCCTCCTGTGTTGATCAGCATCCGCCTTATACCTAGCATTAGATTTCTCTATCTTCTCTTCACTTCTTGTTAGATAGTCTGTATCTTTTTAGCTATATGATCTGCAACAATACTATATCACGGAAGCTTAGGTAGTGGAACTAGATTAAGATAATGGTTTGAAAGCCTTCCATATACAATCACAAAGGGAGCCCTGCCTGTAGTTCGGTTCCCCATACAGTTATAAACAAATTCAGCATGTGCCAGAGCAAGATCCCACTGCTTTGGACGATCGCCAGAGATGGATCTGAGACGGTGACCGAGAGTGCTATTTATCACTTCAGTTTGGCCATCCGTTTTAGGATGGTAAGCAATACTAAATTTGAATAAAGTATTGAATTGCTACCATGATGTCCTCCAAAAGTGGGATAAGAACTTGGATCATGATTAGACGTGATAGACTTTGGCATTCCATGAAAGCGTACTATCTCTGGAAAGGCAACATTGGCAATGTTACTAGCATCCGCTGTCTTCTTGCATGGAATAAAATTTTACATCTTTGAAAATCTGTCAATAAAAACAAAAACAAAATTCATACATTGTTAGGTTCTAGGGAGTCCTAACACAAAATCCATCGAGATATCATGCCATTGTGTATCAGGAACAGGTAAGGTGTATACAATCCCGTGTTTTGGGATTGTCTCTTGGCAACTTGACAAACTAGACGACGCTGCACATATTTTTTTGTCCCCTTCTTCAGTTGAGGCCAGTAATCTCTCTCTTCAATGGAAGCAATCGTTTTATCATGCCCCAAATGTCCTCTTAACCCGTCATCATAATGGTCTCGTATTATCTGCTCTCTTAGTGAACTCCGAGTTATGCACAACTAATCTCCGTGAAATAAATAACCATCATGGATATGAAACCTCTGGCTACCTGATTTTGTTGACAGTTTCAAATCTCCTTGAAGTCTTCGTCTTCTGCATAGAGCTCCTTTAGGTATTCAAATCTAGTCACTTTTGCCTGCAAAGTCACTAACAAAACAGCTCTTTGAGTGAATGCATCTGCAATCTTATTCTGTTATCCAGACTTGCGCTTCAAAACAAAGGTGAAACGCTACAGAAGCACGATCCAACGAGCATGCATACGATTGATGATTGTTTAACTATTGAACATTGATGAACTTCAAAGCCTAATGATTAGTGTTAAGTAAAAACTCTCACAAGATCAAATAGTGCTCCTAATGTTTTAAAGATTGGACTATGGTATACAACTCTAGCTCATATATGGTTCACTTTTGTCGAGCTTCACTGAGTTTCTCGCTATAGAAAGAAACTGGACGCCCTTCTTGTTATAGGACACCACCAATTCCTACGATGTACGCATTGCAATCAACCTTAACCACCTTTTGAAAATTTGAAAGTGCGAGCACTGGTGTTGTGGACAACTTCTACTTGATTAGTGCAAAGCTATGGTCTGCATCTTCCCCTAATTAAACTTACCTTTCTTTATGTACTCAGTGATAGGCCCAAAGTTGCTACTGAAGTTTCTAACAAATTTCCCGTAGAAAGCTGCTAGACCATGAAAGCTATGGACTTCGCTGACAGTCTTCGGCGTGGGCCAATCTTGAATAACACACCTTTTCTTCATAAACATGGATGCCCTCTGCACTGACTACAAAGCCCACGAATAATAGACTACTGGTCATGAAGTTGCAGTACTTTAGATTGATGTACAACTTGTTCTCTTGCAAAGCTGTTAATACAATCCTCAAGTGGTCCAGATGCACGGACTCATTCTAGCTATAATTTAGGATATCATCGTAATAAACTATAACAAACTTGCTGATAAAGGGTTTTAATACGTGATCAGTGCTGGTCATGAAGTTGCAGTACTTCAGATTGATGTACAACTTGTTCTCCTGCAAAGCTGTTAATACAATCCTCAAGTGGTCCAGATGCACGGACTCATTCTAGCTATAATTTAGGATATCATCGTAATAAACTATAACAAACTTGCTGATAAAGGGTTTTAATACGTGATTTATCAACCGCATGAAAGTACTAGGAGCATTAAAAAGGCCAAAAAGCATGACCAACCACTCATACAAGCATTCTTTTGTCTTGATGAAGGTAGTCTTCCACTCGGTATCCTTCTCTAATGCAAATTTGATGATAATCACTCTTGAGGTTAATTTTGGAGAATACTTATGATCTGGACAACATATCCAACATGTCTTCCAGTCGAGAGAGGAAATCGATATTTCACGATAATCTTATTGATAACCCTACTATCCACACACATGCGCCACTCTCGGTTCTTCTTTGGGACTAGTAATGCTGACACAACATACGGACTCGTGCTAGCTCGTATAAGGTATTTCTGGATGAGATCGTCCACCTACTTCTGCAAGATCTCCCCTTCCTTCGGGCTCATCTCATAGTGTGACAGATTTAGTAGGTGTGATCCAGCGATGAAGTCGATCTGATGTTGAATATCTCAAAGCAATGGTAATTTGGAAGGAAGTTCGTCAAGCATAACTGTGTCAAATAGTTGCAAGATGGTCTGTACTTTGGGTGGAATTTTGGTGGAGGTAGAATCCTCATTTTCGGATACAACAAGAGCATAAACCTCGTCAGACTGTTTCAAATATTTTATAAAATCTTCATTGTTAACGACCAAAAATGTCTTCTTTTCAGCAACATCTGTTTTGATTGGTCTCTTCTCTGTAAGAGGTATGATCACAACTCGGCGACCATCCTTTCTAAAAATATAAACATTGTTCTTTCCCCTATGTGTGGCATCAACATCAAACTGCCATGGTTTGCCTAACAGCATATGACAAGCATTCATCTCAACTACATCATACAACACCTTATCAACATAATTACGGTCAATGAAAAAAGATACCCGACACATCTCATTAACTTGCATGTCATTACTCTTACGAATCCAACCGATCTTGTAGGGAGCATGATGTTTTTCTGTCTTCAAACTTAATTTCTCCATCATATACCGAGAGACAATATTCTCACTACTGTCAGTGTGTCACTATCAATGATAACATCATAAGTCTTCTGTTTCACGGTGCACATTGTGTCAAAATTATAATGCCCTTGGGTGATTCTTATGTCTTTGGAGCTAATAATAATCGTCGCACAATATATGAGAGTTGATCCCCACATCAGGATATTCAACCTTGTCACCACCATAGTCTTCAGCATCATTTTGGTCTATAACCTCTTCACTACGATATACTATATTCACAACACTTCTTTTAGGGCACTGATTGAGTCGATGACCAGGTTGACTACATCTGTAGCACTTGATTGGATCGAGTTTGGCATATGGGTTCGGTGGTGTAACCTTTTTTGTTGTTGTCAGTCCTGTACCCTTCTCAGTTGTAGAATCTTGATCAGATGCAAATTGAGACTGTTTGTTCTAGCCATAATTAAAATTCTTGCGCGAACCATCAGAAGCTACCAATGTTCCTTAATCATTCTGTCTACGTTGTCACTCCACCTTTTCTGATTGGTTGTCTGCCAAAGTATATGTCTGTTGTAAAGACACGATCCTGTATCGCCATCCTCAATCCCTTTATGTAACGAGACATCTGTTAGGCTTCGTTCTCATTTAAATTGTTGCGGGGTAATAGCTAATAAAACTCTAGCAGTCTAGCATGTACTCATCAATTGTTTTTCCACATTGTTTGCAATTCTGGAATTGTCCGAACAAGACTTGCTCATAGTCACTTGGCAGGAATCGGGCTTTTAGCAACTTCATCTTCTCCCACTTATTGACTTTCGGCTTTCATTGACGGAATCGATTCAGGTATATTGATTCTCACGAAGCAGACGCTCCACCCTTAAGTCGGTAGGCCACCAACTTAACCTTTCACTCATCTGGGATCTCCATACACTCAAAAAACCTCTCCACCTTTACAACCCAATCAAGAAATTCTTCGATATGTAGTAGCCCATTAAAAGATGACAGATCCATCTTCATCTTGAACCCTCCAGCATCATAATTGTCTCGTTGTTGGCGTTCTCTGTGATCATCACTACGACGTGGGGCTTCATAGTTGTTGCCGTCGCTATTGAATTTATCCTGTGGAGTCAGATCATGTTATTGGCGACCATCAACACGATTTTGAACTCCTACCGAGTTTAGACGCTCCATAGAGAATGCAAGTTGATCTACAACAGTCTTAATTTTGATTAACATCAGTCTTAAACTCATCGAACTCAGTTTGAAAAATAGGGGTTTTGTTGCCTGCCATCGGATCGAAAAAACAAGGCTCTGATACCAATTAACACAGTGCGAAAGTAAAAGCCTCGGAATCCATAAGGGGGTGTTCTCTGAATCCACAAAGAACGATCTTCGAATCCATGAAGAACTTCGAGTTCATGAAGAAAATATTAAAGAGGAAGTTTATTGATAAAAAAGTTATGCCTCTAGGACTTACAATACTCTGCTTAAGTAGAAAATAAACAAGACTCTTACTATGACTCGAACTTTGGCAAAAATAGAAATAACAAAACTCTTTTTAAAAGACTATGATTAGGGAAGTAAATCGACCAAATTTGGAATCAAATTAGATTTGCTTCCTAATCAAAACAGACTTCTAGAACATTACCTAAAATAATAAAAAACTAATAAAAATTATTGATATCTCTCAATCCGGAGGGAATTTTACGAAACAGACGGCGGTAAACCGAACAATAATTGGTTTGGTTGACTTCGTCTCGAAAAATACACTATTTACTATGTAATCCGTCCAATTCTGACGTACGGTTTAAGAAATATGACCCATTCTTTATTGCAAGTTATTTTCTTCGACTGGGACCCTATATGAGCTTTTGACGGTCCCGTTTCTCCGTGAATATATCTGCAGTGTGTTCTACATCAAACCGTACATGATCAATGCATACGGGGTCGTCCTCAGGCTTCACATTACGCTGCCAGGTATATTTACATAACTCAACTCAGGACATTCCATCAATTGCCATTTATTATTATCTTGTTCAATACCCACTTCATGTCATGAAGACATGCACAACACAGTTACATATAGTTCGTCATTGTGTATGTTTCAATAGTACCCCTATCATCTAGTTCTAAATATGTCACATTGTTTATTTACCTAGGTGTCATAATTACCAGCATGTAGTTCATGTCAGGTAAACATGTCAAATGGTTAATTTATTAGCATAGTATATTCAGCTAACTTTACAAATGTGAGAGTATTTTGTCATGCAAGAATCAAACATGTACATAGACATGAATAGTATATCAAAATGCTCTCACAGGGGCAACATGGTAGTCAGGGTTGGGTTTGGGGCAATCAGCAGTAGCAACTGGCGGTCAGCGCCTAGTCTGCTCACCTTTGACACCCTCTATCGATGGCCGAGTGCTGGCTTGGCGATTGTCTATGGGTCTAGTCGGTGGTTGTTTCCTGGTTTGCAGTAGTATGAGCCTATGAGGTCACCGCCGACTATAGTGGGCTGAGTTGTGCTCTGTCATTAGTCACATCATCATCATTGTTGTTTCCGCCAAAGTTGCGGTTTCTGCTGTAGTTTTTAATTTTCTAATAAATATGGTGTGATTCTACAGATCTGATGTGATATATCACATGCAACATGAAAGATATAAACTTTACAAAAACCTAATAAATCAAAACCCTAGTTTATTGTTAGATCTACTATAAAACATGCAGGTCCTATAATATACTGAAATAAAGCGTGAAGAAACAATCATACTACAGATCTAAGATGGTACATGGGATAGATCAACAGTAGAATCAATGTTGGGGATGATAAACACGATAAGGAAAACAAGAAACAGGAGCAAGAGCACCTATCTTCTACCAAATAATTACGATGGACCCTGCGATTGACCCGACGATCTGCAACTTCACCAATCTCTTATATGGATAGATACGACGATCTTCGCCACACCAATTCCACGATCATGCTTTCCAGTGGGTGGAAAGACTCTCTCTCTCTCTCTCTTCCACATGTGAAGAAGAAGACGAGGGAGGGGTTCTCTTGGTAGCTTTTACACAAAGAGAAGGGAAAACAGTAGGTAGCTTTTGCACAAATAACATGTGCATATATAGTTTCCAGTAAGGGCATGGTTATTAGGTTTGAATTGGAGTTAAATACATATGTGGGTGGGCTTTATAGCTAATCGTTTAAACTTGATTTTATAATCAAAAGCTGATCTTATCCTCGCTACTTTTAGAAGCCTAATAAAACAGCCATCCTAAGTGATTACTACTATGTAGAAGTGTTTGCATTTGTTTTGTACTGGTTATGCTTGCAGTTCGGTCGGATTAGGATAAGATTAGTTAAGGTGTTTAACTGAAAATTTGTAGTTTAAATAAATAAGAGAACTCCTGGTACTTATTTAAAAACCATTATGGTCATCAATAAGCTATTGTAAAGACACATGCTCAAGTTTAACACTGGCGCGCTTTTGTTTCTGTTAAGTACCTTAACTAAATCAACATTACAAGACTTGGGATATCACAAAAAACAAACAAAAGATATAAGGTGCTTTGTTGGTGAAGTTCATATCCACGAGCAGAGGAGATAAAAGCAAAAGTTCATGTGCACGAGCAGTGGGAATGAACGGAAGGAAACACAAATTTAAGAATGGGGCTAATTTGTGCCCACGTGCTTGTGAACTTTGGGGATATTCCGCATAACCCCCCTGAACTTTGTTTATTCACTCAACACCCCTAGACTATGGGCTGTCTTGCATGACCCCTTGAATTTTGAACTTTTCTTTCCGGACTCTCCTACATGTAATTGACAAATAACTAAAATGTCTGTGAGAAAAACCTTGCAATTGGGGGAGGGGTTTTTGCCTGTAAATGACAAATGACAAAATAGGGGGTGGGGGTGGGGGTCTGACTCTAAAAGACGTTTTATTTATTTGCCAAATTACAGGTAAAGGAGTCTGTTAGAAATAGTTTAAAGTTCAGGGGGTTATGTGAGACACTCCAAAGTTTTGAGGTGCAAGTAAAATAGACAATTTAGGGGGATTATGTGGAAATCCCCGAGAGTTGAGCTAGTTTAAGTGTAATTAATCCTTAATATTTTTTCCTCAAATTGCAAATGTTACACTCCAAACACATTCTTCACTCACTGAGAAAATTTAGAAGAAATCCTAATGGGATGAAGACAAATCTCCTTCCTTGACTCTCGACCACTGCAATACAAGACTTTCGACATAGATCCTTTTATCCTTCATTGCAACACGAAACATTTGATAAGGCCCTTCACTGCATGAATTAAATTTTCTCATGTTCTTTAGCATTCATCTACATATAGCATACTATTAATTGTCAAACAATTGACATAGTAATCTCCAAAAATTTAAAGGACTAATTTCAAGATAATAAAGATGTAATGGATTAATATAAAAAAACTATCTTTTTATTTGATTTTGTTCCGGGGGTCTCAAGCTAAATAAGTACTTCTAAGAAGCTCGAATTCTCAGTTCCTTCACAGGCAAAGTACCTGAAGAGCTCCATGGCAGCAAAAATGTTCACAGATCAAAAGTGCTGGATTCTAATGGCGATGATGAGAGCTTCAACCAAACATCACTGTGATCAAATATCAGGAAAATGCAACGAAATTATAATCCTTCCTAGCAATGATAGGGATCAGCGTCAACCTTGATGTGCATAATTTTCCACAACTGCAACTGCCATCATTTGCCATAGCTTCCACAGAGGTCAGATGTGGTTAGAAAATCTCTTTATCTTCTTGATTTTGTCAGGTTTCTTAAATTTTGTTGTTAAATAGTTTTTTTTTGGCAAATGCAGGAGGTCTCACTCAATGAGGGGATTAAGATTATGGAGGAAGAAGAGTGTTGCGCACTCGCATTGCTATATAATGGGCTCTTCTGTTGCTGGTTAGTTAGTGCTTAACGCATTGATGTTTACTTGAGGTACATTTTAAGTGCCACATTAAGTTTTTTAGTATAAATTATTTTGAGTCAATGTTAAGTTCAAAAGTATTTCTTTCTTTGTTATTTAGGAATTTCTTTAACTTAACAAGTTAATTTGCAAGTAAGGCTATTTGATCTGTTCCTTTATTTATCTTTTTCTATTTTCAGCAGAAAGATTAATACTGAATCTTTCTTGTAGTGAAATGTTTCTGAAGCGTGTTTTAGTTTGTAAATTCTCTTCAGAAGACTGCTACCTACATTGAATTCTGTTATCATTGTGAACTGAACATGCAGAAAGAGCTGCAAGCAGCAAAATATGTTAGTGGGTCTAAATATGTAACCAAAGTGCTTGTTGTTTTACATGACATGTTTTCTATAGACTTTAAAGATGCAGAGGTTGCCAACCCTTTAGAGAGGGAAGAAACCAGTGGCCTTTAGTTTTCAGTTGCTGAGGATATAATTGACTTCAGTTGCAACTACTGTGAATATAGTAACTTGTTACATCCCGTAAAAGATTTCAATTATGCAATTACTTGAAAGACGCAATTACTTGCAATTACTTCATATAGAAGATGTTCCCTTTCAAAAAAGATGTAATTGCAACTATTCAGGACGTAGTTACTAGTTACTTCCATAGAGAATTTCAAAGTTAGACTTGCTCCATAGGAATGTCCAGGTTCATTCAGGAAAGGCTGAAAGCTTCGCATTGTTCATTGGATGTATCAGTGGTTACCTTCCATATGAGCTTTTTCATGAACAGAAGTTGTTGGAAAGGTCTTCAGCACCTTTTTTTTCACTTTAGCAAGGTCCCGATTACCAAAATCTTTATTATGTGCACCCAATATTACTGCACAGAGTGTTGCCACCTGCAATCCATTTTGTATTACATGAAGTGAATATTTATCTCAAGAAAAATGCAGATACATTTTGTATTCTATACAAGGGTTGGAGAAAGTCACAATGTGATTGACCATTGTTTACAATTATCAATTCGAATAGGAGGAATTCCTCTTTCTTATAATTGATAGGAAGAGATCATTGATAGCCTATCATGCGTCATGACTCTATACTATGAAACTACATTAGTTCGAACAAGAACTAGTCATCCTTTCCATTGAGCAGAATACATGCTAGAGAAAGACATTTCTTGAGCGCATCTAGTTTACAAGTTTCATTTATCTAGGCTTATGTGAAAAATAATTGAGGATGTGGATGTATTGGGCTGCAGCAGTTAGAGCTATATATATATAACCAAAAATCATATGTACCTGAGAGGACTAGGCTATACATATTGATTTCCATGTGAGAGAAGCCTGATTGACCATTAACTGCTATAACATAACATTATATAATTATATTCTTTCATGTAAGTTCATGCGTTCTTTGCACTTAATTAGTTTATGCATTTGCTGAACCAAAGTAATCGAGCCTTGAGATTGGATATTAGTGATAGAACTATGGTTGTGGTTAATTTGATATGTCTCAAGCAAAGATTGAGCTTTTAGAGAGAGAGCGTGCGCGCACGCGTGTGCCCGTTTATCTTGAATTCTATTATATACTTTGGTTAAAGCCCTTTAGCATTCATTAGTTTCCTTAATAACTACCCCACCACCTTGTTCAAATGACTGTAATAGCCAACCATCACCACAAATTAGAGATTGGTTACTTTTAGATTATCATGAACTTTTTCCTGATTATGATATCGTGTATGGTCAATTGTATGTTGATCCATATTGAGTATGGCATCTTAGAATCCCTATTTTTTCTGAGAGCATATTGCACCAGGTTATTTTTAGAAAAATACTCCCAGAATTTGTTGTGAGAGTATCTATAAGGAAGTTACGTTGCTCCTTGCTATGTTTTGATAAGCAAGTTACAGGAGAGTGGAGTGACAATAGAGCACCAAATGAGGAATATCTGGACAAGTGGGGTTAGAGCAATACTCGTGTATATTTAGTCATTTAAACAAAATGTAATGCTTTACAATCTTTTACCTAATACACTGAGTAATTACCTTCCAAAAATGTCTTGCAGAATTTAATTTTTCATAAACAAATTCCATTTCTTTTGTCCACATTCGAACAACCATTATGTTATCTCTTTCCTTTAATGTAACGTATGAAGACAACCATAGGAGAAAAGGCACCTAGAAACTATCGTCACTGACACGTGTGCACAGGCTAGATGCATGCATACAACGTGTGTAATGAGATTCATCTTTTTATCTCCGAGAGTTTTATCCACACCCCCAAAAGGGCACCCACTTAGCCCGTTCAAGGTTGCTGTTGAGATCTAATCTAGAGCTGTGAGGTTTAAAGCAATATTCATCCACAGTCTACATTCAAGATAAGGTACAATGCTTTGCAATCTTTTTTAAATACCTTCCATCATACAGAATTAATCTTGCAAGAACTCACTCCAATCCCTTGTCCTCAGTCAACAATCCGTGTGGTTTCTTGCTGCTCATAAATTGTTTCACCATTTGTGTTTTTTCTTTCCTTTCCTAGAGCATATCACCAACAACCATTAACAGAAGGAAGGAGAAAAAAAAATCACCTAAAAACATTGCTGCCGCGACACTCGCCGCCAATCTGCATTGTTGATCATGGCCTCAGACCCGAGATCTCGTAGCTACCTCAGGATGTTTGAGAGCCAGTGGGACAATGGTCGCGCCTTTCTCCTGATTGGCGCACGTTCATCTATCTCTCCTCTTCCTCTTCCAAACCATGGCCCTGGTATTGGAAATCTAAAGCTATACATTCTTGAGAATGTTAACCTGCTTGATCCTTCACATGGCACTACGAATTGGATTGGGCCTTTATCAGAATCGACTATAGAATATCGTGAAGATATCAACAACCTTGCTTCTTCCCTGGAGCATACGCAATCTTGGAGGGATATACAAGCGAGAATTGATGCAATCCCTACCCTCCCAAGCCTCGCTGCCACATACATCAAGCAGGTTATTTTTCAGAAAATCCGTGACTTTGTGACAGGATGGTCTGCTGTATCAGCAATATTTGCCATAAAAATAAATACTGATATGCTACCAGAAGAGTATATTGCTGCTTTGTCTGAGAGGCTACCTCAAAATCAAACCATCAGAGCCTCAGATGAAGCAATAGCAAGATATCTAATTGCTTATGAGGTTGCAAGCAGTGGCGACCGATGTACAATATGCTTAAGTGGCATAAGAACTGGAGAAATAGCTGGGCAGATGCCGTGCAGGCATTTTTTTCATCGGGATTGTATCACAACGTGGCTAAGGGTGAACAGCAGCTGTCCGCTTTGCCGAAATACTTTACCGAGAGACTGTAAGTGTTTTAGATTTTTTCCATGAGTAGCTCTTATTGTCTATTTTTGCTTAGCTGTTTGCTTTCTCTTTCTCTATATATAGAAATGTTATGATTATTTTTTTAGGTTCAAATAGGGAAGTTTGTTATACTAATCTAACTGTACAATTGTCTGAAAAACAATATGTGATCATGTATCATTCCTCACATCCTTTTAACTTGAGTTTATTTTTTATCATTTTTTTATTAAAGTAAGTTTTGTTGCTAATGATTTAATATTTCTGTTTCTAAAGTTGAATAGTTACTTGGAAACAATGAAACAGGATATAAGCTAATTTAGTTCAATGTTTTTTAACTAAATTTGTTACTTGTTATCATTTTTGTACTAAACAAATGCGTGTCATGGTTAAAATTATAACCCATAACTCTTTTTGTGGATATTTGGCTAACAAGGTTCAGTCCTACGTGATCCAACAGAGAGTTTTTAGGAATCTGGAGCTATTCAAATGTGTTTACTCATCAATTTGCTTTTTTCTATCCCAACTTTCATCCTTCATCTGTCCTTTCAAGTACTTTATAGTCATGATTCGATGAATGCTTTAGCCAAAGTAAGCCACGACCTTGATAATGTTCACAATTAGTAACTCCTTTCATTGTGTAGTACTTATTTTAGTGCTGTGCAGTTTAATGTTTTTAAGTTGTAGTAATTATTTCTCTGTCTTGTCACTTTCAAGCAACATCGGTTGTAACCTTTGATTTTTTTTTTTTGTTGTTTACTAGGACTATGTAGAACCCTTTTCTAATGCATTTATTTAGCACCACATAATCCAATAAGCTACTAATTATTTGGTAAGTTGAAATGTTTTCTTTTGTTTCATTGTGGGATGTACCTTTTCCATCTCTAGGTCTTTCTTCTCATAGCTTGATAGATGAAGTCTAGTTATACATAATTCATGCATTTAGTATGTTGTTGTTGTTTCTGTTGAAGGATGCCCCCTGGAACAGGACATCGATTGCGGCGCTCCAATCTGCGATCAATGTAGAGGCGTGGAGAAAGCATCACCGGAAACACATGACTAGATATTTCCATTCGTTGTAGACCAAACGATCACTAGACAATGTGCAAACCCTGAGAAACACGTTCAAACTTAAAAAGAATAGGTTCCTACCACAGAAAAATAGAACACAAGCACAAAGACATGAGGATTTACATGGTTTGGCAATCACCAACATCCACACGAAGATATTTGAGTCTTCTTTATATCAGAGATTACAAAATACACTCTATTCTTGTGTTCTTAAAAGAATCCACAAGAAATCCTTTCTCAATGTCGCAGAAAAATCTCTCAAAATCCTAGATTTCTTTCCTTAGTTCTCTCTTCCTCTCTTTCACTATATGCAACTCTTCTTGACTTTCCTATGGCTTGATTTACAATGAATCCCTAAATGGGTATTAAAGAGTTCTCCTCATATCTTGAATTCATAAAGGGCACCTTCATTGACTTGAATTATCAATTCTAAGCCTTTTCCATTTAAATTTCAATTCCAATTGAAATTGATTCTTTCCTATCAAATTCAATCCTCCATCTAAGTCCAATTAGGATTTCATGATATACAAGGCTATTTCCCAATAGTTTCGGTTTGTATGTCTGTCATACCTAATGAGATTTATGTTTAAGTTTTTTTATTTTATATGTTATTTAATCTAGAAATTTATTATTATTAAATTTGAGAATTCTTTAGGCATGAAATTAAGCTTAGTTTAATATGGATAGTGATTGGTTTTGTATTACTCCAATTTTAGCTTGTTCAAGATTGTTCATGTGGCCTCCTCGCCATTGCTCGAGAGCTCATTCAACCAAGTTCTTATTATTTGGAATTTAAAGACAGATTTTTAGCCACAGATACAAGATTATCTTCTAACATCCGCTATTATGCAATGACAAGAAGTGCTAATGTTTCTATCCATCAACGAAGTTGCGGTACTTCATGAAATTGAGTTGCTTAAAGTATATGGAGAAGAAGATTGGAGGCTAAGGATGGCAACAACATCTTATTGTATTTGTACAAGATTGATTGTGCTGAAGGGAGTAAGTGGGTTTGTTAATCTTTTCGTTATATCTGATTGCATAGCGAGGTGAAACAAGGGGCACTATGCTTCCTGTGTTTGATGGAGCTTCGACTAAGTTGCATGATGTAGAACACTAGTTATCATGAGCCAGTATTTGATGAAGCATCGACTAAATTGCATGATTAGAGAGAGGAAGCAGAGTCCAAGTATTGATGAAAAAGGATTCGATCATTGGCCCAACCTATAGTTGAAGATCATGAGGATGGACCTTGTTTTAATATTGATGATTGTCAGTTTGAATCTTACTTATCTGAAGTAGACATCAATTCTGAATTTGAAAAGAATGTTAGATCGTTACAACATCACATAAAGGGAATGTTCATTTTGTTGTGTGATTGAAGGGTCAAAAAGCTCTTTTTTTAAACCAAAAGTGGACTATCTCAACATTTGGTCTTTACAAGCGTCAAATGCAATTTATTCATACATGGAATATTCCATGAATGTAATTCATAGGAATTTAGATTCTTGTACATTCCTGAGAAACTAACATTTCTGCATATGGCATATCAAAAATATTCCTAATAGCATGACATTTTTGAGCAACTTTTCTAACTTACCTTATAAAGAAATGTGACACAATATGGAAGATATAGAAATGGACCCAACATTGTCACATTCTCGATGAGAATGCTGCTCATCCGTGTTTTAAAAGAAAAAGGTGAGGTTAAGGCGATGAGGTCCTATGTTGCCTGAGGCGAGAGGCGCCAAAAGCCAGTTGCCTAAGTGAACCAATGTGATAAATGTTTTAAAAAGCTCATAAACATTACAAACAAAATGCAAATATCAATGAATAGCAACAATATAAATTAATCATTAGCCAAGTTTTCAAAGTCATATATCTAATAAGTCGTAAATCGTCTAAGTGAGTAGTAATTACCAAATATTGAATATAGTGTTATTAACTAGTAACTCTAACACAAATAATTATGTAACAAAATTTTAACTTTAAGGTTCAAGTTGTAGCATGTCCTCAAGATAATATAGGTAGTAAAGTACATCCCAACAGAAAAAGCAAACAATCGACAAAAAAAAAAAGAAACGACATGCAACAATAAAAACGAACTTTACTTTATATGTCACTTTTTGCACCCTCAAAATTTGAAGAACCGGTAAACACCTAGAGCCTTGCATTGCATGCCTTAAGGGAGCGCTTGAGACGTAAAAGCGAGGTCATGAGGCGTCAAGGTGAGCTCTTGAAGCGCCAAAAGGTGCTTGCAATAGTAACCTTCATCATGTGGTTATATGCAAGACGCTAAGTTATCAAATCACCTCACCTGAGCATATCAGGCACTAAAGCGCATCGCTTTTAAAACACTGATGCTGATAGAGACAATAATATCAATGAAAATTGTTTACGAAGTAATAACATTTTTGTGGGGGAAGTGACAATGTTTATAGTGAATATAACAATGGTGGTTGGTGGTAGGATGTTGGAAATCGGGAAATGACGGAGGTGTTAACGAAAGATAGTAGAGAATTGACAATGATCCTAGAGACATTGAGAGAGGTAGTAAGAAAGGTAGTGAAAGTGGTAATGATGTCACAACAATTATATGAGGGAAAAAAGGTAGTGGGTCAGGAAGTGAATGTGTAGTATCTGTCATTGCGGTAATGCCATAATTGATTCTAATGGAGAGGTTTCGGTAACAATTATAATGTGTTGTTCTTGGTGATGCTTTACAGTGGTAGAGAGGACCAGGAAAGGATGAGAATAAAAGGGTTAGAGAAAAATGATAGATGATTTTGTAACAACTTTTATTAGGATTCAAAGTAGATGACATGAAATCGCTAGCCATCACTAAGGAATAAAATGCACATAAAATTTTGGATACAATGGTACATCAAAATTCTCAGGCATTTGTGTTCCAAATGTAAACAATGAGTGATTCGCTTCGCAAATGATTAAACGATGTACACTCTAATTTTCCTTCATGGTTGTACTCGTCGAGGGTATGAAGTTAGGTTATGAGGATTTCTGTCTTTTATAAATAATAGAAACAATTGGTACTTCATATATATATAGAAATAATAAAATAAGATGGTGAGCTCATATTCTTATCATGAGCTAGCCCACCAGGCTAGGCAAAACGATAATTGGCACCCCCCATTGTGATTTGCACTCACCATGATCTATATTTAGAAAAAAATTATGTTGTTTTGAAATTCTGATTATTGTTTTAGCTATATATAGAAGGGATGACTGTTAAATTGTCTGAAAAATTAACATAACAAACTAGTTTGATTCATATTTTAGAAGACTCAAAATTATGTGAGAGTTTTACCATATACATTTAACGATGTGTTGAACAAAATGTACGACGCCGATCATAAATTTGGTGAGCCGATTACTCTAGCTCACCATAAGATGATAACTTAGGAGCTATTGCTAGTTGAATTCAAAGGTAACAATAATGTTGATGTTAGATATTATTGATAATTTGGTATTAGTAGATTTAATAGATATTATTGCGATATTGTGAAATATGATTGGATATGATTTTATCTCATATCTATTTTGTAATATCCTCCTAAACTCTATTTGAGAGAAGTTAGAGTTAGATGAATTATGAAAGTTTGCATTTTCCTACTTGATTCTAGCAACTTTTTTCATCTTTTTATATCTCGAGGTCGTCGAGGGGGTTTTGCATGGCCTTTCTGCTCTGCTCGACGGCTAAGATAGAATCTTTTGTGACTTCGACATTTTTGACTTCTATCTTACTTGTTTACTAAATCTTTATTGAAAACCTCAAAAGCAGAAAACATTAGAACTATTCATCATGAGTACTTTCACTAATGAATAGACCCAAGGTACTGTTCATGAATAGTATCGCTCATCTCCTGATGGTTGGACGTAAAAGTACGTAGTTAATTCCGATGTTGCTTTTACTGGTTAGCTTGCTTAGGATTTCTTTATAGTAACCCACCTAGGGTTCCTCTTTATCTGACCTACCAAAGGTTTCTCTCTACTAGCTAGCCCGCCTAGGGGTTCTCTCTATTGGCTGACCCATATAGGGTTTGTTTAACTGACTTACTTGCCTAGAGTTTCTACTAGCTGTGACAACAATATTCTGATTGCTGACGTCTTCAAGCATTTCAGACAAAGGTGACAATACTGAAGGTCTTGCAACTAGTTGTTATGATTCCATTTATAACAAGTTAGGCATATATAGTATATATGCTCTAGCTTGATGGGGAGCGTTACTATTATTGATAATTTGGTATTAGTGGATTTAGGAGATTATGAGATATTGTTGAGATGTTATGAGATGTGATCAGATATGGTTTTAGCTCAGACATATTTTGTAATATCCTCTTAAACTAGGTTAGGGTTAGATGAATAATGAACTTTTGTATTTTCCATTTTCTCTACAGTTAACAAAGATTGTCTCTTTTACTTAAAATCATTATTACTATTATAATACACTAACAAAAAACTTAAATTGCTAATTTCATGTGAATAATTCAATTAAGTCAACCACATCCCTTCGTTGGTGGTTTATCCTTCATCTTGAGGTAAATGATTGGCATTTTAAATTTTTTTTGAGATTACTTTGTCAATCATTTGAGATCACTAGTATGGTATGAGAATGCTAAAGAACTTGATAATAATTAATTCATGCAATGAAGGATATTTATCGAGAGTTTCATGTTGCATTGAAGCTTAAAAGATCTTTATCACAACCATCGCATTGCACTAAAGGCAAGGTTTTAAATGTCGGGTGTCGGGTTCATGTCAGACAACTAAAATTCATGTCGGATAGCGAAAATCGGGAATATGTCGGGGTACATATACTAAATATCGGATTGTCATATCGAATGGATTTCTACTCATTTTTTGTCACCAAGATGGAATACACTTGTCTTGTCATAGCTTATCCTACTTGAGTTGAGTATTCATCATCAAGACATGAGTTATTTTCCATTTCTTGAAGGGAAATGTTGGAATATTATGCCAACAAATAAATAAAATACATTGTCAAACTAGAACTTTCAAAGTGCCTTGCATAAAATTAACATAAAGTAAAGTGTCTTGCATAAAATTAACATTAAGTGTTAGACTTTGGATTGATTTCAAGCTACGGTTCAAACTTATTGTTTACATCACGTTTTTATGAATTCGCAATTTCAATTTGTCGAGACGAAGACAATCGAGAGGAGATCGCGGCGGAAAAAAGAGAAATGTTTTTTTCTTTGCCCTAATCTGTATTATTTGCTGTCGGGTTACTATGGGAACAAAAGGGTAAAAAAAGAATTAATCAGGTTTGGGTTTTGAGTACTAAACCCAAACCCCAATACTCATCAGCTCAAAAAATATCGGTCAATTTTTGATTTTTCAAGGTTGAAAATTGGTCGATATGTCCGCAATATCCCCCGACATGTCCGACATTGACCTGGAAAACGATATCCGATTTGAAATGGTCATATCTGTGTCGCTCTAGCCTCTGATCCGACATGTCGACCGACATGTCTGAAATGTCGGCCAACATTTAAAACCATGACTAAAGGAGGGTCAAGGAGGATATTTCTCTTCATCCTGCTAGGATTTCTTCTACATTTTCTCAATAGGTGTGAATGATGCATTGATGTATGGAATTTGCGATTTTTTCTTAATTTTGTACGTCTTTTAAACTTTAGTGCGTTCATCTCCTTCTCTAGTGGGCATGAGCTGTAGTGCCAAAGCACATTTAATCTTGTGTTTATTCTTTATGATATCTCTCAAGGGTCTTTTGTTCATTTTGATCTAGACTTCCGTTGCATGTCTTGATTCAGAATAGATGTGACATGCTCAAAGATAAGATATTTTCAACAATGTCTAAACTTTTTACAAGAAACTCTCTATATGAAAGACAATAATGGCCAATAACAAACATGAATACGAGACGCAAAAGATGATATTTCAGTCTGCATTAATACTGAAGACTTGTTGGGAGGTCCTTGAGTTTAATGATTATTGTCTTGTCCCCTTATTAGCACCAAACTACGTAGAGGAAAATGTTTTTCTTTTTAACTTTTATGTCATGTTTTCAAGATAATAGTTGATATCAAGGTCATCTCGTCATTAACATATAGAGCACTTCATGTTCCAAGCACTAGGTTACCTAGCCTCCAAAATGTAAAGGGTGGCCTTTTCAAAAGAACAGTCTGACAACTATAGTGAGTAATGAGTATGTTCTTCAGATGAAAATAAATTTTTTGTTGTGTTATTTATAAGGTTATAAATCTAATCTTGTGAAAGTTTATCAAGAAAATGAAACTTGACGTTTGATCATAAAAAAATATCTATATGTGCTATTTGCATGGCACTCATAATAATGAACTGATAAGGATATAAAATAAAACACTTACCATTTGGTTAGGCGTGGATCTCATGGCAATATATTGTAGCTGACCCATTAATATCACTGATACACTATTCAAATTTGCCTCATTTCTAGCAAAATGGACTAATACATATGTTAATATAATATCTTCCTTTATAAGAGTTTTATATATTCTAAATTTGCTTTCTTATAAATTTCCTTTCGCAAACATTTCTATAGATATTCTGCAATATTTGTATATATAAAAGGTATTAACTTGCCAATGATTAACAAATTATAAGTTTATTTTCTTAACGTGCTATCAGATTCAAAACCCTAACCTTAAAGAACCCTTCTTTCTAAACTTCAAGACCATCGAGGGGATGTCATCACAAGTAGGAGTGGCAATGAACCAAATAATTAACAAATAGTTCGTTAGTTACTCATCTAAGTAGTCGGTTATATTCAATTCGGTAGTTCATTTAATAGTAAACAAATATATTTTGATATTTGGTTCATAAACGAATAGAGTTTAATGAAATGTATTTTCGAAAGTCTTTTCATTATTAAATAGTTGTTTATGTTATTTTATTTCCATGATTTAATTTGTTAAAATTTATATTTATCTTAGGCTAAATGGCACTTAAATACCTTATAGTTTCACACTATCGCCACTTATATACCCTCAGTTGTATTTCGTAGCATTTATATGTTCTGAATTGGTCAAAATTGGCATATTAGTACCCTATGTTTTGCAAACATGACAATTTTTATTCAAAAGTTCCAATATAATATTTACATGCTATTCTTATAGTTTTTTCTCTATTAAGTTTGTTGAATTCATTGTCAAATCTTTTAAAATTCTATTTTTGAAATAGAACTATGATGCATTTAATTACAAATTGGGTAGGCTTAATAGTAATTCAATAAATATTGATGGTTAGAAAGCTCCAAAATTAACATATGAATGTTATATGAGAACTTTTGTATGAAAATTTTCACGTTTGCA
This sequence comes from Asparagus kiusianus, assembly GCA_022839385.1. Taxonomy (NCBI): domain Eukaryota; kingdom Viridiplantae; phylum Streptophyta; class Magnoliopsida; order Asparagales; family Asparagaceae; genus Asparagus; species Asparagus kiusianus. The sequence continues at coordinate 53,023 of BQKN01034111.1, forward strand.
AAATATAAGATATTAAAGTGACAATTTTAATTAAGTAAGGTATATAAATGCTACAAAGTACAACTAAGGGTATATAGGTGCTAAATGAGTGAAACTATAAGGTATTTAAGTGTTATTTTGCCTTTATCTTATGAACTCTATAATTTAATTCCTATAAAATTTTGAGACAAATCAACAATACACAAATTGGAGGGTATATATATATATCTAGAAACACCCAAAATAATATTAAAAGGAAAAAGC
>BQKN01034113.1:0-14730 GCA_022839385.1 Asparagus kiusianus
GTTGTCCTGAACGTACTAGGGATAGTACTTTTTCAAAAACTTCCCATTTATTGGCATTAATTGCCTGTTACCCTCTAAAGAAATTAAGCGATAAGCACCGTTTGAATAGACTGTGTCTATTACAAACGGTCCTTCCCACTTAGGTTCGAATTTACCTTTCTTCTTAGAGGTGAGGATTATCGGTCGGCGCGCAGCAAGGACCAAGTCTCCTTCTTTAAAGCTTCTTTGACGAACCCTTTTGTCGAAGGCTCTGGATATCCTTGCTTGATAGAACTCGATGTGTTGTTGAGCTTCCAAGCGCTTTTCATCCAACCTTTCGAGTTCCTCGAGACGCTTCTGATGCTGCTCTTCGGTCGTCATCTCCGTTGCGAGAGCGATACGAAGGGAGGGGATTTGAATCTCCAACGGTAACACAGCTTCGCATCCGTAGACCAACGAATATGGAGTAGCTCCCGTAGGTGTGCGTATGGTAGTGCGATAAGCCCAGAGTGCTTCTCCGAGTTTATCGTCCCAATCCCGTTTGTTGGTTTTCACAAGCTTCGATAAGATCTTGATGATCGTCTTGTTGAAAGCCTCAGCTAATCCGTTAGCGGCAGGGTAATAAGGTGTTGACGAAACATCTTGGATCTTGAATTTGTTACAGAACCGGATGAAGGCGTTGCTTATGAATTGTGGACCGTTATCATGAATGATCCGCCTCGGCACGCCATGTCGGTATATGACGTGATGCTTGATGAAGTTGATGACGTTGTTCGTCTTTACTTCTTTAAGCGGAACGGCTTCAGCCCACTTTGAAAAGTAGTCGGTGATAGCGAGGATGAATCGATCACCTTTTACTGAAGGAGGGAAGATAGGACCGACAATGTCCATACCCCATGTCTCGAATGGCCAAGACGTGGTTGACGTGTGTAGCCGCTCCGGTGGTTGGTGCATATAGTTTGCATGTACTTGACAAGCGTGACATTCTCGAGCGTACTCAATCGCGTCACGAACCATTGTTGGCCAGAAATATCCCATTCTTCTGATTCGATCATACAGCTTGGGACCAGGCTGATGCGCACCGCATTCTCCTTCATGTGCTTCCTTAAGAACTTCTTTTGCTTCTTCATTCGAAAGGCATCGGAGAAGCAAGTCATCGTACCCCCGGCGATACAGCGTACGGGTCTCGGTATTGTAAAAGAACCGTGGTGCTCTCCGACGGATAGATTCTTTTTCTTTTACATCCTCTGGTAAAATGCCATATTGGACGTAATCAATAATGGGAAAGCGCCAATCTCGGGACTCGGACCCGATTTGGGTTGAGTTCACCTCTTTAGCGTTCTCGTTTTTATCATCCTCCTCTTCAATATCCATATCGTATATGGGTACGCAGAGTTGGTGTGATCTTACTGTGACTAACAGTTCAGTTTCGGGCGGTTGCGCGAGTGATACTGCTAGTGCTGCCAGTGCATCTGCATAAGCGTTCTGAAGACGCGGGATGTATTCAATGTAAAATTCTTCAAAAGAATCTGCCACTCTGACGGCCTCTTGGTGGTATGGAATCAGATCTGGGTTCCTGACTTCATACTCCCCACGAACTTGGTTGACAATTAGTTGAGAATCCCCAAAGGCTTCGAGATATTCGACCCTCAGCTCCTTGGCGAAACTGAGTCCTATGAGGAGTGCGTTATACTCGGCTACGTTGTTAGAGCATGGACTCGTCAGCGAATAAGCTCGAGGCATCACGTGCTTCCCTGGGGAAACTAAGACAACTCCAACTCCAGAAGTGACCTTAGGACATCCCGGAGTTACTGCTTTATTGACTGCTCTCGAGGCACCATCAAAATATAACTGCCATACTTGTTGGTGTGACGTGGTATTAACCTCGTGGGTTTCATCTGGCAAGTCATCGTACACTTCCACCATATCTGTTGTCGGGCTCGCCGCCAAAAGATCACAAATTGCCTGTCCTTTGACCGACTTCTGCTGTTTGAAGTGCAGATCATACTGGGACAAAAGAAGGGCCCACTTTGCCAACCGCCAATTCATCGAACCTGGTTGAGTCATGAATACTCGTACCGGATTAACACTGGCAATGACATAAATCGTCTGGCCGACTAAGTAATGTCGCATCTTCTGCACCGCAAACACCAATGCAAGACATTCTTTCTCGATCATCGGGTATCGAGACTCGGCGCCTATCAAGGTCCGACTTAGATAATAGACTGCCTGTTCGTGACCATTATCATCGTCTTGTGCTAATAAAGCACTTATCGAATGGTTCATCACCTTGATATAAATCAAGAACGGTTTACCTGATTTTGGCGCAACAAGAACAGGTGGATTCATCAGATATGCCTTGATATCTTCGAATGCCTTCTGGCAAGCATCGTCCCAAATAAACGATACGCCTTTCTTGTTTAGCTTCGAAAACGGTTGGCACTTCCCGGAAAGATTTGAAATGAATCTCCGGATATACGCTAAACGCCCTTGCAATCCTCTGAGTTCCCTTAGGTTCTTCGGGGGTTGCAATTCATTTATTGCCTTTACCTTGTCTGGGTCTATGTGTATACCCTTGGTGGTAACGACAAATCCAAGGAATTTTCCGCTGGACATTCCGAGGAAGGATTTTGTGGGATTCATCTTCAATTGATGACTCCGCATGAGATCAAACATTGTTCTCAAGTCTTTGATGTGATCTTCCTTGCTGCGGCTTTTCACCACCAAATCATCAACGTAGCATTCAACTGTTTTCCTGAGGTGTTTCTGGAAAATCTTAGTCATCGCTCGCTGGTATGTGGCACCTGCATTCTTCAGACCGAATGGCATCACCGTGTAGCAGAAAATACCGAGGGGCGTTCTGAATGCCGTATGCTTTTCGTCATCCGGGTGCATCTTGATTTGATTATACCCCGAAAAGCCGTCCATGAAGGACATTCTTTCGAATCCGCACGTATTGTCGATAATGACGTCCGTGATTGGGAGAGGAAAATCATCTTTTGGACATGCTTCGTTCAGATTCCTGAAGTCGATGCAAATCCTGATTTTGCCATTCTTCTTCATGACTGGAACGATATTGGCTAACCAGTCTGGATGTTGTTCTTCCCGGATAAACCCTGAGTCGATCAACTTTTTAACTTCAGCCTCGATGGCTTCCATGATCTGCGGACGAAACCGTCTTTGCTGTTGCTTGACAGGTTTGGCATCCGGCTTGATGTCGAGGCGGTGCATCGCCACATTGGGATCGAGCCCTGGCATGTCTTCGTAGTTCCAGGCGAAGACGTCGATATATTCTCTGATCAAGGCAATTAATTCCTCCTTTTCATCTGATGGAAGACTACCACTGATGAATATGGGCCTTGGATTGTCTTCATCACCCATATTGATTTGGACTACCTCGTCTTCGGTGGGTGGCTCTCTCTGTTCGAACCTATCACCATATTGCATGTTCAGGTGATGAACCCATGGGTCCTCCCACGTTTGCATTTGATCGTCGTCTTCCATTGTAGATGGATCAGCCGTAGTCATGTTCGACATTAAGGCCTTGAATACTTCTCCCAAACTTGTGTCGGAATCTTCAGCTGAAGAATCTGGCAAATACCCGTCCTTAGCCTTGTTAGCAATTTGATCGATGATCTGCCAGCCACATTCGTCATCTGACGAAACGTGGCCTAAGCCCCTCTTGTGACGATAATATCCCTCCGGTTTACCCTTTGGTACATATGCCGCTTTGACTGGGACACGGGAACCTCGATCGAAGTATAGACCTTCTCCGAGTGTGAAATCATACCCTTGTCTTTCCATGAGCTTGCGCGCTTCTGAACTGTACTTAGATAGATGTAAACCAGATTTGTCACCATTTTTATCCTCTCTTAGGAAATGATCTGGCACCGGACGACTTTCTCCTTTACCGAAGATCACTTCTTTTTGTCCCCCTATTTTGGCGGGAATAATTTGAGTTGTTCCGAAAGAGTGCTGGAGACGCTTCTTCGTTACATACGACGATCGGAGCGGCATACACAATTCGGGATTATCGTACAATCCCTTTATCACATCATCAAAAGACAAAGAGTACTCTAAACCATTATTTATTTCAGGTTCGGCAAGTTGCCAGTTACAACCGCCATCTGACGACTGTTCGTCGTCGAGATTGATTACAAAGGGTACAATGTCATTAAAAACAAAACCACCATTGTAATCGAATCCGGCTTCGGAATCAGCTTCTTCTCCGCTGTCCGTGCCTTGGACCGATGGTTCCGTGTCGGATTCATTACCATAAAGGAGAGAATCTGTGAAATAATTCTCGTACCCTTTGAATGGTTGCTTATCCGCGACCACCGTCCTAACTCTTCCATCAGTGTCGACATATTTCAAACACTGATGTAGAGTGGAGGGGACTATAACGTTACTATGGATCCAAGGCCGACCCAATAGTAAGTTATAGGATGTCTCAGCATCAATCACGTAGCACGTGACCTCCGTCTTTAAATCACCCATTTGGCACTTTATCCGGATTTTACCCAAAGGTCTTGACCCGCTGGTGTTGAATCCGTATATGACTGTGCCTGTTGACGCCAACTTGCTGATTGGGATTCCCAGGCTGTGCATTAGGCGAAGCGGCATAATACTCACAGCGGAACCCGGATCTACTTGGATCCGGTTGACTTCGCTGGAGCCAATGTACCCGACGAAGTACAGGGGCCGATCGTGGTTTGAATTCTTCGTCTGCATATCCTCTTTGGTGAAGGTGATGCAGGGAATGTTCTTAGCTGCCACATTGCAATGTTGGGCTAGCGTATCCAGTTCTTCAGAAACTGGTTTGACCCTTGTGAGGAATGCTTCTGAATCTGCCAGGGCTTCCTGCAAGGCTTCTCTAGTCTCCTTGGATAACCGCAACAGCTCGTACAATGTTATCCGCGCTGGAATGTTAGCTAGCTGAGCCATAATGTCGAAGGCGCGAGGGTTTTTTGAACTCTCCGGTTTGTCTTTTCCAATCGGACGACTGAAACGAGACTGCTTCGGATTCTGTACCTCTTCGGGCCTCTTTTCCTTCTGTTTATCAACCGGTTGTCGTCGAACATCTTCAGCCGGTTTGGGAATTGGGATCACCCCCATCTCTGTGATAGTCTTGGGTGGTCCCTGTTTTGTCACCCCTAGCTTAGCTGCTTGTTCACTATGTGACGGATAGTTGAAGTGGTACTGATTCCCACTTCGGGTCGTAAAGACCTCATGTTCCTCGTCGGAGAGTGGAAAAGTGGTGATCCTTTCATCCTCTTCACCCGGGATAGCAGAGACTCCATAACAAGACTTCCCTTTCCCTTTGGACTTCTTCTTGGATGACGATCCAGCCCATTGTTCATCTCCGATTAGGTCGGGGTGCACCCAGAGAATTTCACCGTTTGGAGCTGTGTGCGGCACGAGTCCCTTTTGGCGCTGTCCGTGCGGATCGTCGTTCACCGTCTTCATCCCGACTTTGGTAACGCGCTTAGGCTCGAACCAATCTGCAGGCACCGATCCAAAACTGATGGACACTACATTTGCTCCCACATTCTTGGCCGGTTTCGGAGTTATGACTCCTACATCGATCAAGGCCTGGATCTTGTCCTTGAGGTGGTAGCAGGACTTCGTAGGGTGGTGAACCGCTCTGTGATACGCGCAGTACCTCGGGTCTGTCACCTTGGTAGCCCCTTCATGATCCACAATCGCAGGCAGCTGGATTTTGTTGTTCTCCAACAGATATTTGAAGATGTCGGGAACTTCGTCATCTTTGAAGGAGTAGACTTTAGGAAATCTCGGCTCCGAAGACTTTTGCTTCTGAGACCGCTGCTGCCAATGTGGCTGTGATTGCTGTGGAGCTCGCTGCTGTTGCTGCTGTTGCTGCTGTTGCTGAGGTTGCAATTGAAAGGTTTGATTAGCATCAACAGCATTAACCTGAGCTTTACCTTTTCCCTTCTGATTGAAGTTCTGCTTTGGAGGATTTGTAGCCGGTTGGCCTCTCTCCGCCTTCTTTCTTCTAAGGAACCGCTCAGCTTGCTCACCTCGGACCTTCAAGTCCTTCCATGTCTTGGACGGAGCTGTGCCCATTGCTTCCAAAACGTCCAGTGAGAGGTTGTTGTGGCAGGTTTGGAGGATGAACTCCTCGCTCATCGGGTCCCGGCAATTCATCGCCTTATTCCGGAACCTTTTGACGAAGACTTCGACCAATTCTCCGTCCTTCTGCTTTTCATCAAGCAACGACCCGATTGAGATTTCGGTGTCGTCGTCGAAGAAATTCGCGAGGAATTTTGTCTCCATGTCATCCCAACTGTTTATACTTCCTGGCTTGAGGCGACGATACCAATCGAAGGCGGCTCCGCGAAGAGTGCCAACGAATGACCGCACCATCAGAGGCTCATTGCCAGAGATGACTCCCAAGTGCGATTTGAAATAAATCAAATGCTGAGTTGGTGAACCCATCCCATTAAACGGCGTGAAGTTAATTAGACTAAACTTCGCCGGATATGGGATCGATTCCCATTCTCTTGGGTAGGGACAGGGAATGCCTGTCTTTTTAGTCTCTTGAGCAGAAATCAATGTGTTGATTTTGTTCTCGAGATTCTTAATTTTTAAGCTTTCACCTGTGTCTTCACTGGTATTATCATTACCACCCCCTGGATTGATGGGAGGGTTATTAACGTTGCGAGCTTCATTTGTGCCCTCCTCTTCCAAGTTGTTCTGGTTGGGCTGACTTGGTTCGCCTTGTTGGTGCCTTAATGCATGAAGTTGTTGGTCATGCATCTCTCTCATGTTCTGCATGGCCATTTGCATCTCGAACCTAAAGGTTTCTTGTTGTTTAGCCATGGCATCTTCAAGCATCTTGGCCACCTGCTCCGCACTTATCATGAGCGACTCGCGGGGCTGTCCCTCACTGGACACTGTATTATCAGACGCCACTGCGGAACCAGCATCTGATTCTTCATCTCCCGAAGGTACTCTTGTTCGGACTCTACCATACGTTGCGCGAATGATAGCCCCAGATTGTAAACGAGTCCTGGGTCGGGATGTTTCTGGAATCGTCTCGGGGTTATCCTGAGCCGTTGTTCCTGTGCTGGTCATGTTGGCGGTGACCCTTGAATGTTCACCGTCCTTGACCATCGTTCTTTTTCTTCGGAAACGCCTGGGCCTTGGCTTTGGCGCTTCATTGCTGAGTCTCTCAAACACGGAAACTCTTTTGGGGACTGTCTTTACACAGTTGCATTCAGACAGTACTGCCCGAATGAGATTTGAACAAGGACATAGATTCCCGAATCTTCGAGGGCTCCTCTTTCTAGATTTGTTCGTACCCCCGGCACGATAGTACAGCTCATCTGTTTGGAGGTCAGAGCAAGCTATCGTGTGTTGGCACGATCTCTCAGGTATAACGTTGTCGTCATCAGATGACAACGTTTCCTTCTGAGGAATAATTGTCTTTTTCGGGCTCTCGAGAGTTATACGCCTCGAAACGCGTCTTTGTGGACGTGAATCTTCAGCGGAATCTTGCACTTCTATGCGCAAAGTTGTGCGCTTGGGTGCCGCGGTTTGCTCCAGGTGTTGAGGGTTGCGGCGACCCCCAGCATGCTGTATTGGTTGGGACTTCTTCACTGGCCCCAAGCGTTCCTGAATTGGAGCTTTACCTCGTTCCTTCGGAAGTGGGCCGAGGCGCTCCAAAACTGATCTTTTCTTCTGGGATGGTCCGGCGGGATCTCCCAGGGTAGTTGTGGCAATCACCGGCCGTTTGGGTTGACTTGCCGGCGTCCGAACTTTTGGAGGCTGCGGGTTTTGCTCCTTAGCCTGAACCGCTTCAGACTTTGGCCTCCAAATCTTGCGAGTAGGTGGCGGTTTTTTGACCACCTCCTTCTGTAGTTTGCGACGGGCTTCCTCAGCTTTGGCCCGTGCTTGCGCGGATAACGCGCGGCGCTTGCGGATGCGCTCCTCCAGCGTTGAGCGATTCCGTTTGACACGGACCCACTCCATTGTAGATGGTTTGGAGGAACCACCCTGCATTTGCTGTTGAGGCTGCTTGCCTCGTTTGTTCTTCAGGTCCGCGTGATAGCGGACCCCGTCAACGGACTCCATGGCCTTGGCGAATTGCTTCGCGAGGCGTTGACGTTGCCTCTGGCGGGCTCTCTTGGAGAGAGTCACCACGCCTTCAATGACGGATTTGACCTTCTTTGAGGTCGGTAGGACTTCACCTAACGCAGCTTCGGCGTCGGTTGGGGTGAGGTCGTTGTTGGTGGCTTCAGCTTCATCACACCAACGGACTTTTCTCCTGGAGGAGAACTTCTGGAACTTCTTGGACTTGGGGGAGGCGGCAGATCCGGACGAGGACACGTACTCCTCGTATTTCTGCTGGTCGAATTCGTACTCGACCTCCTCCACCACCGGGATCGAGATCCGCGGCTGCGACACTCCAGCTTCGGCAGCGAAGCTGGTGGCTCCCACTGTGGTCGCCAGATTGTTCGCGCGGGAAATTGTGTTATTCTTCATTGATGATTCTGTTACAACTTTGACAACAACTTTATGCGTTTACAAAGAAATCCGGTCTTTTTATAAGATCCGGTTTACAACAAAATCAAAATAAAGAAATAAAAATTACAACTTTCCTTGAACAAATCACGAGTTTCCTGTTTTACGGTCCCTCGCTTTGTGGGGTTCTTCGCCTGTGCCGGGGTTGAGTACCGTGGACCACCGCGCAATCTCGATCTGAACAGATTTACGTGGTATAACGGGTACTATCCCACCAAGGAGATAGTAGCCGAGAGGGATCGTTTCACCAAGGAAACGCTCGCTCTAATCTCGGGATCTAAGAGCCAAGCTTAGATCCGGAGTAGTGTCACGTAGATCTGGTCGTCCAAGTCTTCAAGCCTTCACAATCCGAGTTGAGGTCGCAATCCGGCAGAGTTTCGGCTCTTCAGAAGTTTCAGAAAAGTCCTCTCAAATGAACGAGTGCCAGGCCTATTTATAGGCACTCAAAACTGTGCCTTTGGCACAGAACTGTGCCTAGCCACCTCTGGGTGGCTCGGTTCGGGCCGAGTTCCCCCAGGTGCGCTGGTTTCGTCATTTTCCGGTGTTTCCGGTTCTCCGTCGTTCGGATTTGATTCGGTTTCTGGAATTGACTTGATTCCAAATATGGCAGTTAATCCGTTTCTGAGTTCGAGTCTGGGATTGGTCCCGATTCGATCGTTATATCACCGAGTTCGTTCTTATTTAGATGACTCGGTGATTCCCCGAAACGTTGGTTCGATTCCACGTGCGTACGTGTTCCATTGTTCGTGTGCCTTGTCGCCTCGACCCTTCGTTGATTCGTTCAGGTCTTGATTCGATTCCCCGAATCTTCATTTGGCAGTAGCTCCGCTTCGGTGTTTGAGTTCAAGTCCGTTTTGTTTGTTGGACGACTCGTTAACTTTCCGAACCGTTGGTTTGGTCCCGCACGCGAACGTATTCCGTTGCTTGCGTGCCTCGTCGCCTTGTCGCTCGAATGTCCGTTGTTTTGTCGAATCATCGTGCTGAGCTAAGCTAAGGGACCTATAGGCAATTTTATACGCCTACAGCGAGAAGTAGGGGAGGCTTGTCCCTGGAAACCCGGCTTTCGACTCACGTAGGTGGACTTGGCCCTTTGTAAGCCGATTTGGCATACGAGGGCGGATTTGGACCCTTACGAGCGGATTTGGCTCATGAAGGCGGATTCACTCTACTAGCGAGCCCCATGTGACTTGGCGCGTGAGGGCCCAGGTGTGCCATTGAGCCCGTTTCATGGCTACACTCTATTCTTCATCTAAGTGGATGGTCTTGACTTGTGGGCGAATTTGTTCGTTAGTCCGCCGCGGTAATTTTTACCGTCTACAGGAATATCGAAGGGGAATACCCAGAAAGCTTAAGAGCCTCCACAAAATTATGCTCAACACAGAGCCTAGATCGATGTGAATCCTCTCAATCTTTACCGACCCTACATACCTGGTATAGTAAAGGGGTCGGTTGTGATGGTGATCTTTGATAAGCACGTCCTTTGGAGTGAAAGTGATACAAGCCATCTACGATTGGGACTGATAGCATTTCTTGTGTTCTTCGTCCTGAGGAGGCTCAATCAAGTGGGCGAGAAATGACACATTTTTGTTTAGAGCTTCTTTCAAAGCTTCTCTCGATTCCTTAGACAAATGTAATAGATCGAATAAGGTCATATGAGCTGGATTCGAGCCATGATATCATACCACAATGGGGCTTTATGATCATTTGGGAGACACTGTAAAGCATTGTCGAACTGGGTCTTTTTTGTTTGGTCGGTTTGGGTTGTTTGGAAAGTCCTAACTGATCATAGTTCTTCAAATAATCTCAGCCAGATTTCATCCCTACTATGATGATCGTTTCTTCCTCTAAATTAGTAAGTGAAGCAACTTGTAGAAATTACTCTCTAACAATTACAGAGATGGCATCACAAGACTTCATATTGTGCTTATTTTTAGACTCCTGAAGAGTCTAATGCTCATCTTGGAGAAGATAGGGATGTACCCACATTATTTATCCTCTTGCTATAGTGACAGGGACTAAGCATTAACTTTGTCAATTCTGTCAGTCATAGTTGACCACTTTCGTCCTTACAGTAAGAATGGGGAGAACGCTGTTTTGGGCTTGGATTTCTAGCATGTAACTGAATTAAAGAGTTACCTTGCTTAGGCTTGAGCTTGAGAATTTCTGACTCGACGAAGGTCTAAATTTTATTTTTGAGGGTGTAGCAGTTTTTTGTCAGGTATCTTAATATTTTGTGATAAAGACAGTAGTTGGGGTCATCAGTCTTTCTGACTTCTTCTAGGCTTCGAGCTTTAAGAAATTTTAACCAATTACCCTTATCAAGAACATGAAAATGGCGACTGTATGTTCATCTTTGAATGAATAATTGTGTTGAATATTCTTCGTTGGATCTCTTCTTTGATTGTTGGGATTTTGAATCTCCACTGTGAAAGTCTCTTTAGCTTTCGATTGTGAAGTCTATCCTTATTTGCCTTGTTGCGCTTGAAGTTGGTGCGAGGCTCAAACTTGTTGAAACGTTCTGATGATTTTTCTGCCCTCTCAACTTGTTCCATCATACACAACTAACATGCTATAATACATGAAGTATTACAAAAATAAAAAATAAAAAATTATACAAATTAAATATCCTCAAAAGTTTAAAATTACACAAAACACCTTGATATTTCAAAACTTAAAATAACAAACATAAAATCTAAAAATTAACATGAACCTCCAAAGAATTTAAAATTTACAAATAACACCCTTAACATTTCAAGAACTGTAGAAACACCCTCTAAAGTTCAAATTATAAAAAAATACCCTAAAAATTTAAAATTTATAAAATATAACCTCAAAGTTACAAAAATTATGAAAAACTCCCTAAAAAATTAAATCATACTCCCTTTAAAAGCATGAGTTCGAAAAAAGCTTTCCTTCGTCAATATACCCTTTAATATTTTGAATATTTTATTTAAATCTTAATCTATCCTTATCATAATTATATCCTATCCTAATATCCATAAACTACCTATAGCTCAATAATTTTAAAAAAGATTAATAAAATATATGAAGCAGCTCGACGATATTAGTTTGTTAAGGTAAAGAAATCATACATAGCTAACATGCTATAATATATGAAGTATTACAAAAAAAGCAAAAAAAAATTAAAAATTATACAAAATACTCTCAAAAGTTTAAAATTACACAAAACTCCCTGACATTTCAAAGCTTAAAATAACAAACATAGAATCTAAAAATTAACTAAAATATCTGAAGAGTTTAAAATTTACAAATAGCACTCTCAATATTTTAAGAATTGTAGAAACACCCTCAAAAGTTTAAATTGTAAAAAACATCCTGAAAATTTGAAATTTGAAAAAAAAACCTCAAAGTTAACTCCCTAAAAGTTAAAAATTGCAAAAAACCCTAAAATTTTAAAACTTATAACCAATATACATCAAATCTAAAAATTATCAGCAGACCGTTGAAAATTTAAATTTTATAAAAAATAACCCAAAGTTTTTATAATAATTAAAAAAATACCCTTAAAAGTTCAGAATTTTAAGAAATATCTTGAAATTTGGAAAAATTTACCAGTAACATATCAAACATGGAAATTATAAGCACGTACCTTTAAAATATAATTTTTTAAAAATTCTCCCTAGGTTTTAAAATTTACAAAACGCACATTCAAAACTCGAAAATCACAAAATAGCTAAAATTTAAAAACTTGGCAAAAAAAGAATAATAGTTTGATATTAATTTAACTTCTAATTTAAGGTTTACTATCCATTTTAGAATCTAAAAATAGTCTGAGTTGATACTAGTAAAAACTAACAATAACAACAGATTAAAAACATCTAGTTAAGAATAAAAATTTAAAAATATATAATAGATTAAAAATAAATGCCACTACATAAATTAAAGCAATTGCATATAATTTTACTAATAAATTGGGGCAAAAAAATACATTAGTACCATTAATTGATTGAAGACTAAAACACATAGAACTTATAAAATACTATAAGATAATAGCTTAGTATTAACTAATTATAATTTACAAACATTAATCTCTAATGTTAATATTATTTGTAGGGTAAAAAATACAAAGATTTATCTATGAAGAAACTATCAGAAAGTTCAAAGACATCCTTTAAAAAAAGTTAAGTTGTTTCGTTTCATATGTAAAAATAAAGGAAATGAACCCAAAATTCAGAACGTCCATGAATCACTTCAATTGATATTAACATAAAGCATATGAATCAAAGAAGCACCGACTAAGTTCTCCTTAAATAATATATGCATGTCATCGTAAACTGCATCAATAATATATATCAACCGAAAGATACAAGTTACTAAAGAAACAAGACAATAATAAGTAAACCAAGTAAACATCCATATAACACAATATAGAAAAAATATTGCATTTTTAAGCTAATATGCAGGGGTCATTCAAAACAAGCTGCAAAGACAAAATCATCTCCATTAAGGCTCTTTATAAATACAGTAGAAATTCAAATTATTGATATATGCAACCATCACAATATTCGAAAGAGGGATGATCTTACAAACCTACTCTAAACTTCATACAAGTGAACCTAACAATAATTTACCAATATACAGATACGCTATTGTATCTTTAAGGTAAAGAAAACTGCCATTTACAATAGAATTGAGTTGTGGTTCTACGCTTGTAAATATTACAATAAGAAGATGGACATAGATGTTAATAATGAGTGTCTAAATAATAAATGTTATAGAATCGCTTATGACATAATACTAAGGTTAAGTAATATCCTTCTTCATGAAATAAACATATCAAAATTAAATATTAACATTATAACCTAAAGAAAATTAACAATGAAAAATGCATGTATTTAGTTTAAATCCTCATGAAAAATAACACGAACAGAGCAAATAAAATATTATTGACGTGACACAAACTCTTAATTGATGCACAGTTACAGAGAAAGAAGATGTAACTCTTAATCTTATTTAAGTAATAAATTGCAAACATGAAAAATTACATATATATGAAAAATTTAATATTTATTCTCATTAAAATAGGAAAATAATAAAAAATCAATCTCTATATTTTTAGATGTTTGTGTTGAACATCGAAAACATATTCAACTTCTTTGTAAAGTTAGACAAGAAAATAAAAGATAAATTAGCTAGGAGATGATAACAACGTAAGAAATCCAGCTCTAGCATAATTTCACAATCGATGTAGACGATGAACACAATATTCTAGAATTGTCTAGAAAAGGATAAAGTGATCTTAGTTCAATAAAAAGATAAAATAGAAGGAATAAAAGATAATATTTTCTGAATTGTTATAGAATGATTTTATTTTTTAGTAAAATTAGGAATATTTAGAAAGGAATTTCATAAAATTGTTATAGTACTTTTATATGCTTTTGTGGATGTTTTTACCATATAAAAGTGTACTAGAGTTATCAATAATCTTTATTTTATGATTTTTTATAAACTCTTTTTTGTCATTTTAACCCACTTTAAATCAATGTTCTTGGCTTATTGGTTTCATTATTCGTCTTTCTTTTGCAATGCTATTTCTTTAAGTATTTTCACTTTTGCATACTTTCTCAGGTTAAGGTTGGTTTCATGTCAGTCCAAATAACATAAAAACTCAAATCAGTTTTAGATTATTTATTTCTTGATAATTCAATTATCAATATAAAAATTTAAATTGGGTGTAGCGTATTCAAATAAATATCGAAGAAAATAAATATTCACAATGCTAAAGTTTACAAAAATAAGTGAGCAAAACTATCAAAGTGTAACCAAGGAACAAATTTTAATAATAAAATAAACCAAAAATACTAAATCATGGTATTTAACCACGTGCATTACACATGCATAAAATCTAGTGTGCGTGCGTGAGTTGTATATATATTGAGTTGTATGTGTGTGTGTGTGTGTGTGTGTGTGTGTTGGTTTGGCAAGGTTCCCCTTGATCCTCCGAATCATGGGTATCAAACCTCAGGCATGGCTAAGGGGCATTGCACAATGCACGACGTTGGGTATTTCATGAAATTAAATTTGTGTGGGTGTTCCCTATGAGAGTCGAACTTGTGAGTTTAGAGTACTGCTCATAGGCAGCTTATCAACTCCGTAGACCCTCTTGGGTATTGATCAACTAAAATAGAAGGAAATAGATTAATTTTACAAAACTTTTCTAACTAATTCCAATTTTCTTTTAGATAA
>BQKN01034126.1:0-13732 GCA_022839385.1 Asparagus kiusianus
GGTCGTTTGAACCTTTCGATTCTCGGAGTGGAGATCCCACTTCTAGTTTCATCCTTCGGATCCTGGGGGTGGAGATCTCATCCCGAGTTTCCTTTCCTGCTGAAGATAGAATATAAAATTCTTCCTCTTTAGATCCAAATGACCAATCCTATAAAAGGTAGAGTCGTTGGAACTTTCTGGATTCTGGGGGTGGAGATCCCGCCTCGAGTTTCCTTTCCAGCTGTAGATAGAATATAAAATTCTTCCTCTTTAGCACTGGGAGATAGAATATAAAATTCTTCCTCTCTAATTTTCCAATTTGTCTTTGCTTTCAGAAAAGACATAATTCACAACTTCCCAATCCGGACACGTTGTGTATGGGGAATTTTATCCCGAAGCCTAAGAAGGGATAAGTCATCGCCTAATACGCAGTGCTGGGTAGCCTATTCCCATAACAATGGCGAAGCCTATGTATTCAAAATCATAGCACTAAGTCTAAGGGAAGCAATTTTCTTAGCACAATCCTCTCCCCTTTTCCCCTGTCTTTGCTTTCAGAAAAGACAGGGATGAAGTCAACGCCTAACACGCGTTGCCGGGTAGTCTATTCCCGTGAGAAAGACGAAGCCTATGTATTCAAAGTCATAGCACTAAGTCTAAGAGAAGCAATTTTCTTAGCACAACGTTACGTGCGGAACAGATTTAGACAATTCGCACGCTAGCCCGATTCAAACTGTAATCGGTAAAGGCACATCAAACCCGTTGAGGGCTGGGGGTTTGCCAAAAACCCCAAAGTCTATACCTAACACGTATAGCCGGTTTAGTCTTTCGCCGATTGAAAGAAGACACCAGGATCTAAACCTGAGGAATTTTATCCCGAATCCTAAGAAGGGATAAGTCATCGCCTAATACGCGGTGCGGGGTGCCCTTTTCCCTATAAGAAGTGGTGAAGTCTATGGGTTCAAAGTCATAAGGGCTGGGGGTGTACAAAAATCCTGTGAAAGAAGCAAATGCGGAGTCTCTAGTAATAGATCAAGCCAAAAGCATAGAACAACAAATTCGTTAGCCCGAAGGCAACTGACGGCTAAGAACATGGGACTCTAAACTAGAGAGCCGGTCCATGTAGCCCTGCTCAAGTTCTGCCTGCAGGCTAGCTCGGACAGAGTCTTCAGAACTGCTTAAGTCCTCCGCGGCTTCACTTTGCAGCTTCATCAATCCCTCCTGTGTCGATCCCAGCTTATCGAGCGTCCATTCACGAGAACGCTCTAATCCAGCCAGGTCCTCGGCGATAATAGTGGCAGACTCTTCGGCACGCCCCAAAGCCTCCTTCAGCCTAGCTATCTCTTCACGGGTGGAATCCAAGGAGCTGAGTAACTCGGCTCTGCTGGCGTCCTTCTTCGCCAGGGTACCCATCAGCTGTGCAACAGAATGCTCACGTGATCGAAGCTCGCTGCTGATGGAAGATCTCAGGTCACGCCACTGCGTCAGCCTATCCTCCATCTGAGAGGATACAAAAGAGGAAGCTCCACCAGCCTTCAACTCCCTCAACTCTCGGATCTCTGACTCCAGAACAGCGAATTCAGTAGTGAAGGAATCGGCCAGCTTTGGGTGTCCCTCTTCCCTCATCATCATCATGTGACGAGAAAAGGAACGCCTGAACTGATCGAAAAAGTACCCTCTGTGAAGAAGCTTCTCGATCATGCCGTTATAAAAGGCGGTAAAAAAGCCAAGGTCCATACGGAAAACGTCCCTGTCTGGATCAGTGTCAACCAAAAGAGTGTGGACACGCTCGTATAGAGGGGATCGGGATCCTACAAGCAACAAGAAGAGAAAGCTAAGGGACTATCAAATACAATCAGAAAACCCGAAGGGGAAGTTCGAGGTATACCTATGCCGGCGGAAGTCTCCTCGGGCTGAGGTCCGACAGGCTCCGAGACAATGGCAGGGGTAGTCGTGGAGGGTATATCAACCCTGGCAGACAAATCGGTCGTACCTCCCGATTGTGGTAGGGAAGCACCGCTCTCGTGTAAGTTATCACCCCCACAAACTGTACTTGCATCAGGCGCAACGCTTGGTCCTACAGTTGCACTCCCTATTAGTCAAAATGGACAAGTAAGGAAAAGTGGGGTGAAGGAGAAAAGAAAAAGGGATCGGGCAGTTACCTGTGAATGAATCACTCCCAAAGAGTGGTCTCACAGTCCCGGTGGGAGTTTGTTCAGCCAACATATCGGCTAACAATCCGGAGTCAGGTTTTGAGAAAACTGGTGCAGGGACATATTCCTGCTCTTCGAAATCTACATCATGGAAGGCTCCGTCCCCAGCTGGCTTTTCTGTCGCAGCACCCGCAGCGGGGCCGGAAGAATATGGACCGGTGGGCTCAGCACCATCTACTTGCTCAAGGTCAATGTTTAAGTCGATGCCCAGGGAGCCATCTCGAAGAGCATCGCACATCTGCTGCACAAAACAGTCCATGTTATCGGATCCAGGGAATACCGGATCCGTTGGAAGCTCGCCCTCTTCAAGGAAGCCTTCCTCTCCGTCGGCAATGTCGCCCAAATCCGCTCCATAAGGACGCTGGCCGACGGGTGGTTTGTGAGCGATCTTCTTCCTTTTCGAGGTACTAGCCCTCCTAGAACCGACAGGTCGGTCATGCACAGACTGGCCACACGTCTCAACATGTGAGGGGACTGGATCGTTGGGTCCTGAGCTCGTGAAACGGGAAGCAAGTGGCCCATGATCGTCTGTGGTCCTACCTGAAATGATAATGTTCATTTCATGAAGTGAACAAGATATTGCGTTGATACCAATTGGAGCTGAGAAAGAAAATTAAAGGGTATGACAAACCTGCACCAAGTTCTGCTTGGTCGGTGTCTATATCCACATACTCCTCCTCAGAAGTCTCATCCTCATCATCTATAGGAAGGAGCTCTTCATCATCTTTGCTGGAGAGAGAGGGTTTGGCAGGTCTCTTCCTCTGCTTCTGAGCAAGCTCAGCCTTACGAGCAGCCATCATGGCAGCCTGGACCGAGTGATCGGACTGCAACTCTGAAAGGCTCCTCACACCTATGAATTCATGGGCAGAAAGGAACCACTTGCAGCTGAGGAAAGTAATCATCGGCTTACGCCTGTACGAGGGGAGAGCAAAGTGGGCTCCGGTGCAGCCCACCATAGTCCACAGCCATGCTCGTACACCGTCAACGAGTCCTCCCTCAACCTTCAAACCACGGCTGGGATTCCCAACATATAGTTGGTCATAGCCGAACTGACGAGCAAAACGGCAGGGGAGGTAAGGCTCTATATGGCATCGGTTCTTCACCCGGAAGACAAGATACCCGACGCGGATGTTTACCAACCAACGGAAACAACCAATGTCGAGGATGGTTCGGTCACTCCTGGGTTTCTCCTCATCGATCAACACGTCGCCATAACGACCCGAAAACTGAGGGAAACACTTGAAGAACTCTCAGCTCTTGCGAACTTGAAGTGCCTGCTGAACGTCATCGAACTTCTTCGCAAGCCATTTGCTCTTCTCCAACAGCTACATGTATGGGATGGGGACGTCAACAACACTGGGCGCCGACATCAAGCCCGGACGATGAAGAACGAGCCATGCCATCAGATATGCGTAGGGAAGCTCGACCTTAGGACAGATAAGCTCAGTAGATGGCTCGGGACCCACCTGAGTAAAACTACTGACCACGCTCCTAAGCCCGCAATGGATGCTGGCAACCATCGCTGGGAGCAGAGAAAGTTCCCTCCCATAAGCTAGCTGAACCGCGGGGAAGAGCACTTCAAGAGGCAAAGCATCTGAAGCCTGGTGCGGAACAACGCACTTCTTCAACCAGAGGGCAAGATAGCCTGCTAACAGAGACCGAGGCTCGATGGACTTCTGCGCACGTCGGAGGAACGAACGAAACTTAGTCCCTGCAGGAAAGGCTCCCTCAGCTCTGGCAATGGTATAGGACCGAGCCTCGCTCTTCTCCATCAACTCGTTAATGGTGGTGACGGTCAAGACATCTAGCTCACGGATGGGCCCGCTGGAATCACCCTCCAAATTCTGGAACAAATATGAAGCAAACTGCTTCAAGCTGACCTTTTTCTTCGTCTTGGCTGGAGGAGAACTCTGGATCAAGGAGGTGTAATAATGACAGGTGAGGTCCCAGAGAGTGTCATACATATCGGGATTATCTTTCTTCAACCACCCCAACTGCTGGTTCGAAGGAAAATACTCCTGATATGGGCAATCTCCTATCGGAAGACCGGAAACCTGATGCATCTCATGGAGGGCCAACCCTAGCTCCCCGTCGCTGGTCAGAAATGTGTTGCTATCAGGCATATACGTCTCCAACAACGCCAAAAAATGGTGGCAGCTAACTGGGAGTCCATACATGGTAGCTCGTATAGGTACATACAAGCCACTACTCTTCAGATCCTTCTCCCAGCGCCCCAAGACGTAACCGGTCATGCGGAGCCACCATCCCTTGGCTAATGAAGAAGCCCAACCATAGCACCGGTAGTCTGGTAGAGGCAGCCTTCTCCCAAGGAGAGCCAGACGGTTCCTCACAGTAGAAGTAGCTGCGGACACCTCGCCTGGGGGTGCAGTGTCAAGACCCATGATCCCGGGTCGAAGGCCACGAACATGATGATATCCGCCAGAACCAGGAGTCTTGCCATGAGAAGCATACCCGCAATAGACTCGCTCAGCGTCGTTAGTGAGGTGCCAAGACATCCGTCGTTCCACGGCCTGTCCTTCCAGATGAGTGAAGGAATAGTGACGAGGAACAGAGGGGATGTACAAAAGAGCTCCCTCATCAAGAGTTAGCCAATGCTCCGCGGTGAGAGTCAGGGTGGCGGGATCCTCAATATGGTCCCCGAATAGAAAATCCGGCTTCTTCAAAGCTTGAGTAGACGAAGAATATGCGGTGAGGGGAGCATCGGTGATAAGTTGGCGTAAACAGTGACGCCCTCCATCCCGTATCAAGCGAAAGGATTCGTCTGAACGATCTCTGTCGAACTGCGGGAGCGGATCAATAGGCTACCTAACAGAAGCCGAAGAGAAGACCTCACGGCTGCAACCAGTATTCGCATGAGAAGGAAGGCTACCACCAGGAAACTCGACTGCAACAAGTCACAAAGCATAGGGTCAGAAAATCTATCCCATAAAGGCGAGATGAGATTATTCACGGGATAATTGGAGAGATGATTTCGAGGGTCCTACACCGAAAGGACGGTGTGCATCATCACGTGAATAAGCATGATAACACACACCGACCAGTAAGGTGTAAGACGACACGATATCGCCCCAATATACCCGAAGACTTGAATTGGCTAAGCAAAACAAGTCCGAAACCTTAACCCCCGCGTGAGGGGTATCGGTTCTTCCTTCATGACCCGCGATGAGGTCAATCCAGGATACAGAAAATATGAATTCTCACCCCCGAAGAAAGAGGCCGCTGGGGAAGATGTCGAAGGAGCCTCTTCCTCGCTATGCTGCGAGCGGGAGCGACTCCTGGAAGGTCGAGATCGACGGGGAGACATCGCGTACCTGCAATAAGAGGCAGTATATCAGGTACAATAAGCAGATACGAAAAAGGGAAATTAAGCACTTGAACTAAAATCCTATAAATAGGATTTCATAGTTGAAGTCTAATTAAACCTACAAATTTTGTGCGTGCGAAACGATAATTGTCGTTTTCGCGGTCAATTTTGGTGAAATACCCAAAATACCCCCCGTGTTCAAGGCCAAACTCAGGTCAAGGACATGCGTGAGCCGGGTTATGGTCATCACATTCGATTATCTAGCACCCTGGTATCCCACAATTTTGGTTAAATTTTGCAAATAAGCCCTTTTGCAGAATTTTACCAATTTTGCATAAAAGCCCCTCCTCAAACTTTTGGTTTAACCTCCACATGCCTTTACCAAAAATTTGATCAGGAGTTTGGGGTTTAAACTCCTTGGATTTCAGCCTCAAATTCGTGGCCCTTTTGCAAATAAGCCCCTCCAAAACTTTTATGGGCTGTTTTGCAAATAAACCCCTCAAACAATTCTTTGATCCTCTTGCATAAAGCACCCCTCACAATTTTTCATCAAATGGATACGAATCCAAGCCCCAAAATTTCAGTTCCAAATTTGCATAAAAAACCCCACGAATTTTGCAAATAAGCCCTCCAAATTCAACCATGTTTCCTCTTTTGCACAAAACACCCCAAAAAACATTGTGCATACACAACCCCTAGCCTACTAAAAACATAAAGATGCAATCTTTACAACAAAATAAGGGGATTGTGAAGAGGAATTTACCCAAATCAAGAGGTTGGAAACCCTAGTTCCAAGGGTCAAATCTTGAGCTTGAAAGGGAGATGAACCCTAGCTTTGAGAGAGGAGAAGCTCTTGGCCAATGGGTATCCACCAAAATCCGAGCTTGCTTAAAGATTGATGGGTTCTTCAATGGAGGAAGTTTGTTTGAGGAAGAGGAAGAACAAAACCGAAATAGATGGGGGGGGATTCGGTTTTGGGAGAGAATCCTCTTTGAAATTTGAATTAAAGAGGGGAGGAACAAAACAAAAATGGGAAAAAGACAAATGAAAGAGGGGGACCGCAAAAAAAAGCCAAACACCCCAAGGGTGTCTCAGCCTTGCCGAGGCACCCCGGGGGTGTTTTGACCTAATTTTGACCCCCGAACTTTTTTCTGATTCCCCGATTTCTTTTGGGAACACCGATTCTTCGCTAATTGTTTGTTTTCGGGAAAAGTTGCTGTTTTTATTGCTTTGAGATCTGTTACAACTTCAAATGTTACAACAAAATCAAATGAAAAGTCGATCTTTTTATAAGATCTACTTGTGTAATAAAACAAAGATTACAACTTTATCGAAAATAAACACGAGATCCCGTTTTGGTGCGGTCTCGCTTGCGTGGGTCTTTAGCCTGTGACGGGGATGTTGATATCCGTGGACCACCGGTCGATCAGATCCTTTCCAGAAGAATCCGGCAGAGTTTCGTCTATCCGCGAAGGGATATAGAAACAAAACTTCGTCGATCCGCGTGAGATCTAGAAGTTTGAAGCGTATATCTCGGCTAAAGCGAGATACTAGCTCTTCTTAGTGTCACCGCCAAGGAGCAACACTAAGGAAAAGAGAAGGGGGTGAATGAAGGTTGATGAAGAACTCTTACTCCTCGTTCCGGCAGGGCTTCGCCGCTCTCTAAAACTCCAACTCCTCGCTCCGGCAGGGCTTCGCCGCTTCAAAATTCAGATCTTGCTCTAAGCAATAGCCAAAATCCGAGCAAAATTAGGAGCCCCTTGAAATGGAGGCCCTAGGGGCCTATTTATAGGAAACCAAGGAGGGGGGGAACGAATGGATAAGGACACCCCTTGGGGTGTCGTGTTTTTGCCAAGACACCCCTCGGGTGTTTTGACCTCGCCGAGATACCCTGGGTGTCCCGATTCAGTCCGAGACCGTCCGTCGTTGTTCCGCCGTTGACTTTTCGTCCAAACTCGGATTTGAGTGATTTCGGATACATTGGAATTCTGACGAAGACCCCTGTCGATCCCGTTGGTTGGATTATCAGTGGGACAAACAAGATCTGAAGGGCGTTGCTCTCTTTGCAGCGGTTGCGGGGTTCCCGGTCAGTCGGTATTCCCGTTATTCCGAAACTCAGTCGGCTCACGTAGCTCGTCGATGCACTTCAGGCGTTCATCGACATCAATTGAACTCTTGTGAACCGGGTAGTGGCGTTCATCGTCATTTGTTTAACACTAAGCTGTTCGTGGGGACCTATCGGTAATTTTTGATGCCTACAGATACCCCCTCCAAAGTGTTCCGGACTCGTTTCTTTTATAGAAGAGACCGGAATACTTTGGATATGATTGGTCCAGCCTTTGATCGGCGTAAGGGACCTATGATTAGCTTCAACTCTCGGCTCCTTCGATTTTCGGTTTACCCGATGCTTTGACGAATAACCGAAGTTTTTTCGGCGCTGCGTTTATCGACTGGCCGTCGTCGGAGTCTCGAGTCTACACTGGTGAGTTGAGTTTGGCTCGTGTCATTCAGTTAACTTTTGAACTTACTATCCCAGTCACATCGTGTTGACTTGGGGTTTCAGATCACTGTAAGTTGACTTTTTGTCGTGCCGCACTGATTGGCGTTGACTTTTGATGCAACACGCTGACCGGCGTTGACCTAGGGTTACGCGTTGACCGGCGTCTACCCTAGGGTTTCAAATCTGTAAGGGTTGACTTTTGTCGTCACGCGTTGACTTTTGTCGTCGCGTGTTGACTTTTGTCGCAACGCCCTGAACGGCGTTGACCTGGGGTCACGCGTTGACTGGCGTTCACCCGAGGGTTTGGAATCGCCGTGCGTTGACTTTTGATGCAACACGCTGATCGGCGTTGACCTAAGGTTACGCGTTGACCGGCGTCTACCCTAGGGTTTCGAATCGCCGGGCGTTGACTTTTGTCACAACGCGTTGATCGGCGTTGACCCAGGGTTACGCGTTGACCGGCGTCTACCCTTAGGGTTTCGAATCGTCGACGGTTGACTTGTGGAATACATTCAACAATCGGCGAGGAATCGGTGTTCACAAAACCATCGGGGGATCAGAAAAAAGTTCGGGGGGTCAAAACTGGGTCAAACACCCCTGGGGTGTCTCCACAACACCGAGACACCCTTAGGGTGTCTCGGTTTTGCCGAGACACCCCTAGGGGTGTCTTGGCTCAACCGTGGTCCCCCCTTGGGTTTTGTCTTCTTTCTTGTTTTGTCTTTTGTTTATGGTCCCCCCCCCTCTTTTCAAAATTCAAAGAGATTCTTCCTTATCCCCTTTCTTCTTCCTCTAAACAAGCTTCCTCCATTGATTTTCCTTCAAGAACCCATCAACTCATAGGAAAGTTTGGATTTTGGCGGGTTTTTTGTGCACAAGAGGCAATAGCCGAATTTTGGAGGGCTCATTTGCAAAGAGGGGACTGAAATTCGTGGGGGCTTTTATGCAAAAACGGAACTGAAATTTTGGCACTTGGATTCATATCCATTTGCTCAAGAAAAGTGAGGAATGCTTTATGCAAGAGTTGTTGAGGGGTTTATCCGCAACACAGCCCATAAATGTTTTAGAGGGGTTTATTTGCAAAAGGGCAGCGGAAAATTTTTGATAAAGGCATGCAGAGACCAAACCAAAAAAAAATGTGGAGGGGTTGCAGGACCAATTTGTTAAAGCTGATTCATCTGCATATGTGGATCTTATTCTGAAGTTGTTGGATGCTTGAGTCATGAGACCAACTAATGGAGCTGGTGCGTCAGTGATTCGCATTTATAGAATTTTTGACAAATCCTCAACCATCAACGGGTTTGATGAGGCTTTACCGACTATCGTTTGAGTCGGGCTAGCATGCGGATTGTTTAAGTCCGTTCCGCATGTGACGTTGTGCTAAAGGAATGAACTCCCTTAGACTTTATGCTATGATGTTGAATACATAGACTTCATCTTTGTTACGAAAATAGGTTACCCGGCCACGCGTGTTAGGTGTGGACTTATCCCTTTTTAGGCTTTGGGATAAAATTCCCCAGGTTTAGACCCTGGTGTCTATTCTCAACCGGTGAAAGACTAAACCGGCAACGCGTGTTAGGCGATGACTTATCCCTACTTAGGATTCGGGATAAAATTCCCCGTGCGTGTGAAGCACGGATTATGGTGTTATTAATAACAACCTGCCACAATGTGGAATATGTGGGCTTTTGTCCCTTTTTTTTTACGGTTAAGGACTAACCGGCAACGCGTGTTAGGCGCTGACTCATCCCTTCTTAGGCTTCGGGATGAAATTCCCCAGACTGGAATTCTGGTGTCTTCTTCAATCGGTGAAAGACTAAACCGGCAACGCGTGTTAGGCGTTGACTCATCCCTACTTAGGATTCGGGATAAAATTCCCCGTGCGTGTGAAGCACGGATTATGGTGTTATTAATAACAACCTGCCACAATGTGGAATATGTGGGCTTTTGTCCTTTTTTACGGTTAAGGGCTAACCGGCAACGCGTGTTAGGCACTGACTTTGGGATTTTTGGCAAACCCCCAGCCCTCAACGGGTTTGACGTGCCTTTACCGATTACCGTTTGAATCGGGCTAGCATGCGAATTGTCTAGGTCCGTTTCGCATGTAACGTTGTGCTAAAAGAGTTAACTCTTTTAGTGCTACGATATTGAATACGTAGACTTCGTCTTTCTCACGGGAATAGACTACCCGGCAACGCTTGTTAGGCGTTGACTTCATCCCTGTCTTTTCTAAAAGCAAAGACAGGGGAAAAGGTGCTATGATTTTGAATACATAGACTTCGTCTTTCTCACGGGAATAGACTACCCGGCAACGCGTGTTAGGCGTTGACTTCATCCCTGTCTTTTCTGAAAGCAAAGATAGGGGGAAAAGGTGCTATGATTTTGAATACATAGACTTCGTCTTTCTCACGGGAATAGACTACCCAGCAACGCGTGTTAGGCGTTGACTTCATCCTTGTCTATTCTGAAAGCACAGACAGGGGAAAACGGGAGAGGAAGAATTTTATATTCTATCTCCCAGTATTGAAGAGGAAGAATTTTATATCCTATCTTCAA
This sequence comes from Asparagus kiusianus, assembly GCA_022839385.1. Classification (NCBI taxonomy): domain Eukaryota; kingdom Viridiplantae; phylum Streptophyta; class Magnoliopsida; order Asparagales; family Asparagaceae; genus Asparagus; species Asparagus kiusianus. The sequence goes on from BQKN01034126.1 coordinate 10,568, forward strand.
TTAGAAAGGAGGCTCAATGGGAGAGGAAGAATTTTATATTCTATCTCCCATTGCTGAAGAGTAAGAATTTTGTATTCTATCTTCAGTTGGAAAGGAAACTCGGGGTGGGATCTCCACCCCCAGAATCCGAAAGGTGAAACTAGGAGTGGGATCTCCACTCCGAGAATCGAAAAGTTCAAACGACCTTAACTTTTATAGTTTTGGTTATTTGAATCTGAAGAGGAAGAATTTTATATTCTATCTTCAGCAGGAAAGGAAACTCGGGGTGGGATCTCCACCCCCAGGATCCGAAGGATGAAGTTAGGAGTGGGATCTCCACTCCGAGAATCGAAAAGATTCGGATAACCCTAACTGTCGTAAGGTTTGGTTACCCGATTTGAAAGTGGACCTCTCGTTCATTGAAGGAATCGAGAGGGGATTTTGGTTGTGTCCCTAACTGTAGTAAGGTTTAACCAAATGGGAGATTTGAGACGATCCTAACCGTAGGAAGGTTTGATCGCTCAATTTGTGGACCTCTTGTTCATTGGAGGAATCGAGAGGGGAATTTGGCTTTGGTCCTAACTGTAGTAAGGTTTGACCGAGTGGGAATTGCGTGGTGGAGACTATGAGTCATCAAACACCACTGAAAGTTTTGTGAGGGAAGATTAATCCATAGAATGATTAGATCTCATCTCAGCAAAAAGTGTTTATGAGAGTTAGAGTCTGACAAACAAGAACATTCTGAATTCGAATGTGGATTTCTTGTTCATCTCTCTTACAGCGACCGGGTTATCCCTAAGAATATTCCAATACGGTATTCTTCTGGGAACTTCCCGTGGAAGGGAGGAAATAGTTTAGACTCATATTCCTATTGGAGTATCAGGGAGCAGTTTAGCCTCTTATACCGGTCAGAGGGTTGAGAAACAGTTTATACTCGTGTACTCGTTGGAGTTGTGCCGTTTTTTAACTGGCTCATTCTAGCGTTATGACGCCGGCTTCAACCAAGGTTTGGATGCTATTCTTGAGTGTAAAGCACGCCTTGGTTGGGTGAAGGATCCTCCTGTGGTATGCACAGTACTTTGGATCCGTAACATTGTCAGCTTCCTCTTGATTCGTGATCGGTGGGAGCTTGATCTTGTTATTGTCCAGAAGGGACTTGAAGATGGCTGGAACATCTTCGTCCTTGAAAGAGTATTCTTTTTGAGGCCTCTGATCCGAAGTCTTTTGCTGCCTCCGGGATTGTTGTTGCGACGTTTGATTAGCAGCCGCTGCAGGTGCTTCACCCCCATCACGAGAGGCGAAGTTCGAGTTCGGAGAATTAGCCATCGGTTGGCTCCTCTCGGCCTTCTTCCTTTTGAGGAAGCGCTCAGCTTGCTCTCCTCGGGCCTTCAAATCCTTCCATGTCTTGAGCGGCTCTACTCCCATAACATCCAGGATGTTAATGGACAAATTGTTGTGACAAGTTTGCAAGATGAATTCCTCCGTGATGGGATCCTTGTAGTTCATTGCCTGATTGCGGAAGCGTTTGATGAAGGTATCCACCGACTCTCCGTTTCTTTGTTTCTCATCGAAGAGTGTCCTGACCGACACTTCGTCATCATCATCAAAGAAATGAGTGAGGAACATGCTCTCCAAGTCCTCCCAGCTGTTGATGCTTCCAAATTTAAGACGTCGATACCAATCGAAGGCAGGCCCGCGAAGGGTGCCGACGAATGACCGAACCATCAAGGCTTCATTGCCGGAGATCGTGCCCAAGTGGGACTTGAAGTAGATTAGATGCTGAGTGGGCGAACCCCTCCCGTCAAATGGCGTGAAATTGACCAGGTTGAACTTCGCTGGATATGGGACCGAATCCCACTCTTTCAGATAAGGACATGGAATGCCGGTCTTCTTTACCTCTTGATCAGTCATCAAAGCGTTGATTTTTCTCTCGAGATCCTTCATTTTTTCGTCCTCATCTGCATCCTGTTTTGGGAAACTTTCGAGAGGAATAACGGGGCCACCCCCAGCATTGTTATCTTTGGGAGGACCACCCCTAGTACTTTTGGGCGGTGCGTCGGCCATGACGATTTCGTCCACTTCAGGATCGCTATCAATTACGACGTTCTGGGTACGACGGCTGGATTCAACTAGTTGATTTGACAAAGCTCGGATTTATTGGTCGTGCATTTGTCTCATCTCCTGCATAGCCATTTCCATTTCGATTTTGAATGCTTCTTTCTGTTTGGCTAGAGCATCCTCAATGATTTTGGCTATTTGCTCGGTGTTGATCATTAGCGACTCATAGGGTTGTCCCGCGCTCGATGCTGTGTCATCGGACGCTACGGCCGAGCAAGAATCTGAATCAGCATCTGAGACCTCTTCTTCTAAAGAAAGGCCCTTTTGTATCCTTCGGTAATCTTTTCGGCCATTGGTTCCTGACTACAACCGCGTCATACACCGGGATACTTCGGCAAGCTGATCTAGATTAAAGTACCGTGTTGATTCCCCTCTGCCAGCCATGTTAACCGATACTCTTGGGTATTCGTTCTCTTGGAAACATCTTGGCTTGAAAATCCTCTCAAACACCGAGACTCTCTTTGGGGTTTGAGGACGGCGGCATTCTGACAGCACCGCCTTGATAATGTTGGCACACGGGCAATGAGACTCCGTGTTTTGAGCGTATCTCTTTCGAAACTTATTCGCACCCCCAGCTCTATAGTACAACTCATCAGTTTGATAATGTAGGCATCAAAAATTGCCGATAGGTCCCCGCACACAGCTCAGTGTCAACGAGCGACGATTGAACATCACTACCCGGTTCACAAGAGTTCAAATGACGTCGGTGAGCGCCTGAAGTGAACCGACAAACTCCGTGAGCCAACGAACGTCAGAATCACGGGGATACGGATTGACCGAAAACCCCGCGATCACTGCAAACGGACCAACGCCCTTCAATTCCCGTTGGTCCCACTGATAATCCAACCAATGGGATCTACAGAGCTCGCCGTCACGATTCCAACACATCCGAAATCATTCAAATCCGAGTTCGGACGAAAAGTCAACGGCAAGTCAACGGCAGGACAACGGCGGACAGTCTCGGACTGAACCGGGATACCCGGGGCCACTCGGCGAAGTCGAAACACCCGAGGGGTGTCTTGGCAAAGCCATGACACCCCAGGGGTGTCTCGGCCAAACCGAGACACC